>JAVCKV010173316.1:0-17525 GCA_032274145.1 Herpochondria borealis | reverse complement strand
TACGAGGCGGAGTAACGAAGTCAAGAGTTAAAAGGACGGTGCATGCGACACCTAAATCTCAAACGCTTTGGGTATATCAGTGAGACAGAGGGTTAGAGTACATTCAGCGGGCGATAAAGACATGGTGGCCGGAGACGGAATCGAACCGCCGACACGGGGATTTTCAATCCCCTGCTCTACCGACTGAGCTATCCGGCCATGGCTTGAAATTATGCACTAATCAGTGATTGGTGTCAAACCTTTTTTCATGTTTTTACTAGCGCTAAGTTTTCACGCATATTGCAGTGAGTTTTTAGCTTATAGATTTATTGCGTTTGTGGCTAGGATAGTGCTGTGAAAACTTCATGAAAGCTTGACGTTTTTTGTCGGTTAATTGGCAAGTGTAATTTTCTTGAGATGTCACTTGCTGAAAAAAAACCGCGTATCTTATGGTTCTCTGTATCGATAACAAGAAAGTATTGATCACTACTCTCTTTTAAGGCGTCGATGACATCTTTCATTCTAGAGCATTCAATATCATTAAAATCCATTGCTTTTAATGATTCTTTTGCGGTCATGAATTCTGTTAACGGTATTTCTTCTCTCTTGAATCCTTCTGACACTTTTTTGATTATTTTTTCATCAGACAAGTCATGGTTTGTGACGATGCCTATGAAGTGATTATCATCATCAAGAACAAATTTTAAGCGCACATGAGCTTTTTTCATAAGAAGTTGAACTTCAACCGCAGGGAGGTTCGACTCTATGACAAGTGGTTTGACTTGATGAAAATCAGTGAAAAAGCTTAAAGCAGGTGATTCTATTGAAAGATTGCTTCCAGCTAAAGGGGAGGCTATATCATCCATTTTGGAAATGCAATGTAGTTTGATCTGTGCCATTTTCTTTTTTCACCCCTGTTCAAAGTATGGATAAATAATGTTGATTTTTTCATGATCACTTCTAGTGTAAAACTCATTTTATTAGTGGTATGCTATCAGCCACATTCAAGATTGTTATTGAACGCCAGCTGAACGCCTAACACACGAGAGCCTTAAATATTTTAGAGTTACACCTATTACAATGAGTATAATTTTGAATCTTTCGATGGAGTACTTCAACGTTGTTACTATGCCAAAGCTATCGGCGACTTATAATATTATAATTAATTAAGCTGAGTAATCAAGCTATTTGAAGATTTTCATTGAGCAGCCAGTGGCCATATAGAAGGTGTCGTTGGATTTTTATGGAATCCAATGTAAGGGTATCTCATTGAGCACACTTTTAAGAATAATTATTGTAGTGTATTGGTCTTATAGTAGTGTATTTGTTCACGCTGCACCTTTAGATCAGGTGGCTCCAGAATTACATTCAGGGCCTGCCTTATTTACATGGAAGCCGAAAGCAAATCACTTTAATTATGATAAGATCTCGCCACCAAGTAAAGTTGAAGGATTTAATAATGGCTATCTAGAAAAAGAGCCATTACAAAGGCCTTTTGATTCTATTGTTGATGCAATAGACGACCTTTGCAGTGGGAAGATGGGCTACCGAAATCCAGGCTGTTAGTCCTGCTGCTTGAGTAGCGCTTCTTTAGGGGCTGGGGCTGGTGGAGCTTGTATTGTGAGCGAAAGAAGAGTCCAGCCAGGCTGTGCAATAAAGTCTTGACTCCGAACAGCAAATTGAAGCTGTCCTTGTTCATTGATTGCTAAGAGTGGAACAGCATCTGGGTTGAGTTCAACAAAACTGTCATACTTAAAGTTATCAGTAATACGAGTAACTTTCATTTGGTAGCCGTTATTGATCATTTTGACGAGGGTTGAATAGGTGACTCCATCATCAAATAACATTTGACCTTTTTGTTCTTCAGAGACTTGATGCTTTTCAGAGCTACTGACATCTTCCAAAGCTTGAAGTGTATAAATATTTTCACGGCCAAATTCATGTCGATATTTCCAAGTGGAGAGCACGTTCAGGTCTCGTTGTGGGCTTAATGCTAGGAGGTACCCTATGCCTACAAGTTCTAACTTTCGATCTGCGTAAGCTGAAATTGGATTCCCATAAAAAGTTTCCAACCCTTCCATTCTGGCAGTGCGGATATATTCCCAGTTTGTATCGACTAGGATTGCTCTAAAATCCCATTCTTGTAGACTTTTAGCAAGCTGGCGAGCAAATGTATTCGCACCGATAATAAGAAATCCTCGTGGTTCTGGTTCAGCAACACCCAGCCATTTTGCAAGTGGCCGTGCTGTAAAGCTTTGCCATACTACGGTGCCGATAATCACTGAAAAAGTGAGTGGGACGAGCATGTCAGCATTTTCTACCCCTTGTTGTTCAAGCTTGATAGAAAAGAGTGCTGATATGGCTGCTGCAACAATACCTCGTGGTGCAATCCATGCAAGTAGTGCTTTTTCTTTCCATTTCAAAGATGAGTTAAATGTTGAAAAGAATACCCCTAATGGGCGAGATATAAATTGGATAACCATAAGGACAAGTAAAATTGGCCAGCTTAGCGCTATAAGCTCTGCAAGGTCAACTCGTGCGGCGAGCACAATAAAGAGCGCGCTAATAAACATAATACTTAAATTTTCTTTAAAGTTAAGTATATCTTCAACCCTTACTCGTGGCATATTGGCAAGCCAAATACCCATGATAGTGACCGCTAGTAATCCAGATTCATGTTCTACATGATTAGATAGGCTGAAAATAGTCACAACCCAAGCAAGGGTTGCAAGGTTGTGTAAGTATTCTGGTAGCCAGTGCCTACGAAGAAGAACGCCAAGAAAGTATCCGCCAATAACACCTAAAGCACCACCTACAAGCACTAGTCTTAAGAAGACAAAAATAGTATGCCCCATGGCTTCTGATTGAACATCAGAGACCATAAACTCATACACCATGACAACAAGAAGTGCGCCAAGAGGGTCAATGACAATACCTTCCCATCTGAGTACATTTGCAATTTTCGCATTTGGTCTTACTGTTCTCAGAAGTGGCACAATAACGGTAGGTCCAGTGACGACTGTTATAGCAGAGAATACAAATGCAATTTTCCAGCTGAGTTGAAGAAGAAAGACGCTGGCGATACTAACGACGATAAAGTGAACAAGTGCACCAATGGTCACCATGTATTGTACAACGCTCTGGATGCCATGAAGCTCTCTAAATTTAAGGGTTAAGCTACCTTCAAAGAGGATAATTGCAACAGCAAGGGATACTCCAGGAAAAAGGAGGTCTCCAAAAAGAGCTGTAGGTTCAAGAAACCCAGCAATAGGGCCAAGCAATATGCCACAAAGTAAAAGAAATAAGATTGGCGGAAGCTTACTTTTCCAAGCAAGCCATTGGCATATAATTGAGCTAAAGACGATCATGCTGATTGCTAAAGTAATGTCTGTTATCATAATGGAATTGACCTATTGTAGTTCTGTATCAAGCTCAAAATCTTTTGGAGCACTATTCTCGCTGTCAACTTGAGGAAGCATGACTTTTGGGTATATTGCTTGAAAAAGTTCATCAGCTTGAATTTGAATTGGTTTACGAAGCTGTGAGCTTACTCCTGAGATAATTGCATACCGTAGTGCACTATTATAATCAGTCATTGGCTGTGTTTGAAATTGACCAAGTTGAATTGCTTGTCCTGCATTTGCTGTTTCAGCGGCTGAGCTGCTAATCGCCATCTTACCTTTTAAAGCTATTTTTGCCAATCGTGATGCATCATTTTCAACATTGCTTACAAAAGCTGTATAGCCTTGCATTCCATTGTCAATGCGCGAGGCAAAGCCAGTCCCTTGATGTAAACCAATTGAGGCTCGAATTGAAGGGAGATTGCGTTCAAAGCGACTTTGATTGAGCCGATCTATTAAGCGCAGCGCAAGTTGACTGGTGCAAATTGCATCTAGACAAGCATTGGCAGCTTCTTGTGGATCACTGGCTAAAAAGCGAATAGAAATACCTTCTCGATCAAAGCGACAGGAATCGCAATCATAGTGGCGGGCTGCTACAGTTATAATTTGGTGATAGACATTGAGTAATTGAGTGGTATCATCAGCAGATAATTTATCGATATGGCGGCTTATTTCAGAAAGATCAATAAAAATCTGTGTTATATGAACATGTCCATTTGATAAGACATTATTCCAAGATTCTGCCATTGGTTTTGTGGCATGAGGGGTAAGGAGTTGATCCCGTTCATTGAGCCCTTGGCTGAGTTCGTTAAAACTTTGAATAAGTTGGCCTATTTCATCGTTGCGGTTTGAATTAATTTGTATGCCAAGTTGTCCTTGTGCTAACTCTCTAAATGCATAAGTTATTGACTTTATTGCGTCTATTATATGTTTGATGGCGCCAGTGATTATGAGAGCGCTGATTAAAATAAGAGTTATGCAAAGAATAAATAAAATAATCATGCTACCTGATATTGCATCTTGAACTTTAGTTTGGTCGATTGCGACTATTGCATCACCTGCTTTTGAAGCTTGAAAGCGCACAGGTACCGTGTAGACGCCAGTATCCTGTGAAGAGGGCTTACTGCCAAATTCTGCTAATGGAGCTCCAGAGGTATCGACTATTGCTGCATAGGCAAGATGTTCTGCGCTTTGAAGCTGTCCAACAACGACATTTAAACTTAAAAGATCCTTAGCAAAAAGAGGTTCCGCAGCGAACTGAGCAACTTGTTCCGCTAAACTTTGCCCATAAGATTCAGAAAGTTTTTGGAGTTCATGTTGGCTTTTGACATAAAGGACTGCTAGGAAGCTCGAGATAGTCAGAAGGATTAATCCCGTGAGCGTTAAGAATAGTTTGTGTGAAATGCGCATATGGCAAGTCCCTGAAAGTGATATAAGTTACTTTAGAATACGCCGAGATCGCCAGTGCCGCAAACTTTACAGAATTATTTTATTTATTTTCATTTAATTGAGCAAACAATGTGCTGGCCTGATGAAAAATAATAGTATGTGATATTGTGCTGGTATTGAGACTATTAATTATAGTCACCCATTTGTGAAGTGTGTATGTTACTCATTTCTCTACAATAGAAACAAGAGTTTATTATGAATGACCCGGTCTTGAAACAAAAGGATACAATTCAAAGCAATCAACGACTTTTTGCAGCGAGAACCTCTTTACTTGTTGGTATTGTCATTATGATATTGAAGTTTATGGCTTTTCGCTTGACATCTTCTGAAGCTATTTTATCTGATGCGCTTGAGAGCATTGCTAATGTTGTCGCGGCTTTAATGGTTGTTATCACTATAAGCTACACTATGAAACCCGCAGATAAAGATCACCCTTACGGGCATGGTAAAATTGAATACTTTTCTGCTGCTTTTGAAGGTGGGCTCGTCTCATTTGCAGCGCTTTTTATTATGGTGGAGTCTGCCGCTGCATTGGTTTATGGCCATCAAGTGCATAACCTTGGTCAAGGGGCTGTCATTGTTATTATTGCTGGCACTGCAAATTTTTTGCTTGGGTATTATTTGCTACAAAGAGGACGGTCTTTACATTCAATTGCTTTAGAGTCAAGTGGGAAGCATGTTCTTTCAGATGTATGGACGAGTGTTGGGATTTTATTAGGCTTAGTCGTTGTTCATTTCACTGGTTGGTTATGGCTTGATGCAGCGATTGCCTTTGCTTTTGGATTATACCTTGCATTTGTTGGTTATGGTATTGTTTTAGAAGCTGCTGGCGGATTAATGGATAAAGAAGATCCAGAAATTTTGAAGAAAATAGCAGCTACTTTAAAGCCTCACACGATGAATGGTATTATTGATATTCATGAAATGAAAGTTATTCGATCTGGTCGGTATCATCATATTGATATGCACATTGTTTTGCCCAGTCATTGGACTGTTATGCAAGTTCATGAGCGAATCGAAAAATTTGAGCAGGCTGTTATTGGTGATTACTTGTTTGATGGAGAGATGCACTTTCATTACGACCCATGCCGACAAGAGTTTTGTTCTGTCTGCGACCTTGAAGGCTGTCAGCACCGCCAGCAAGAATTCCAAGTAGAAGTACCAGTCCCTGTTCAAATTAGACAAAGCCGGTCTGGCGATCGTTTAGATCCCGCGGAATAAATGCATTATTGCCCTAGTACCCTATATTGAAGTTTCCCTTTTTGTGGTGTTTTAAAACCAAGAATATTGCCACCAAGGCTATAACAATTTTGCTTATTTGGAACCCATTGGTAATCAGAAATAATATTAAAAGCAGCTTTGTCGCCTTTCTCTAGTCCTTTTAAGGGTTTTTGAATGACCTGTGCAGGTGCCCACGAAAGCGCTTGAACCCAAGCTAATGCATTGAGTTCGCCAGTATCAATGAGCTTTTTAGCAAGTGCAATATGCGTGTCATAAAGCGACATACCTGGTTCAGACTCAGAAAAAGGTGCTGTTTTTGCTGCGATATCTTGAGGCTGGTGACCAATAGAGAGAGAGAGTACCCCACGATTGACAGCGTCAAGAAGTGCCAAGCGATCTGTTGTACTTCGCAAGGGTGGCTGCAAATGGAATTGTGGATTAAAGCCGAGCAGGGTTGTTTCGTCAAAGGCAAGGTGTGTGAGAGCAGTATCACCAGTAATTGGTAGGCCTTTGTGTTGTGCTTCTTCGATGAGTTGGGCGCCTCGAGCAGAAGAAATATGTCCAAAATGAGCAGTAACACCTGTTCGTTCTACCATAATGAGGTCTCGAGCAATTGCTGCTGTTTCTGCGCATTCTGGAATTGCAGGCAACCCTAGTCTATCAGCAATAGCGCCCTCGTGAGCACAGCCATTGCCTGCAAGCTCATTGTCCTGTGAGTAGAAAAAAATAGTTAAGCCTGTTGTAGCAATATACTCAAGGCAACGCAGCGCAAGACGATTATCTCGTAAAGGTGTGCGGCTTTGGGTGACTGCTATGCAGCCAGCTTCTTTTAGAGCAAAAATTTCGCTCAGTTGATCGCCTTTTAGCCCTATTGTCATAGCTGCTAGAGGCCATATATCAACGAGGCAAGGAGCTGCACGGTCTCGAATTAAACCGATGACTGCGGTGGAATCAATAACAGGCTGGGTATCTGGCAGTATGCATATGCTTGAAAAACCACCTGAGTAAGCAGCCTTTGATTCGCTGAGCAAGGTGCCCTTATGTTCAAATCCAGGCTCTCTAAGCTGGGCGCCAAGGTCTAAGAAATGAGGTGTAATCCAAGCACCTTCAAGGTTTATTATTTTTTCATGAGTGCTTTTTGCTTGGTGCTTCGCTGTTGGTGCTTCATGAGATTGAGGTTGCCAGTGATGAATCCGGCCATTCAGAACTGTGAGGGTACCTAGCTCATCAGTTTTGGATTGAGGATTGAGGATTCTTGCATTTTGAAACGTTGCATGAGTGACAGAGAGGTCTTGGTGTTCATCAGCATGGTGTGGTGAATGAAAAGTATCATGACTCATTAATAGTGTTCCTTTTTGCGGCGAGTTTTTGCCTGGGTATCCATCACTGTAGACAAGACAGCCATTCGAACAGCAATACCAAAATGAACTTGGTCGAGAATAACAGACTGTTTGCCATCTGCAACTCGTGAATCAATTTCAACTCCTCTATTAATTGGCCCAGGATGCATCAGGATTGCATCAGGTTGTGCCAGTTGCATTCGTTGTGTTGTCATGCCGTAACACTGAAAGTATTCATGCTCATTTGGGATTAAGCCTGCTTGCATTCTTTCTTTTTGAAGGCGAAGGAGTATAACAACATCACAACCTTGGATGCCTTCTTCAATTTGTGTATGAAGGCTTGCTGGCCAATGATGTCCTGTTTTGGGGAGCAATGTTTGTGGTCCAACAAGCCGAATATCGGTCACACCGAGACAGCTCAGAGCATGTATTTGAGATCTTGCGACGCGTGAGTGTAAAATGTCACCAACGATTGCGACGCTTAATCCTTCAAATTTGTGTTTGAAGTGCCTAATTGTGTACATGTCGAGCATCGCTTGGGTAGGATGGCTATGTTGGCCATCCCCAGCGTTGACAACAGCAATTTCATTTGAAACGTTTTTTGCAATAAAATGAGCTGCCCCGCTCGCATTGTGTCTTACGATAAACATATCGATTGACATGGCTTCAAGATTTCTCAGGGTGTCAATGAGTGTCTCGCCTTTGGCAGTTGCAGAAGTATTAATATTGATATTGAGTATGTCTGCTGAGAGTCTTTTAGCAGCAAGATCAAAAGTAGTTCGTGTTCTTGTTGAGTTTTCAAAAAAAAGTGTTGCAATGGTTTTGCCACGAAGTAGCGGGACTTTTTTAATAGTTCGCTCGCCAATATTGAGAAAGGAGTCTGCAAGGTTAAGAATATCTATGAGAGTCTCTTGAGTCAGGCCATCCAGTGTGAGGAAGTGTTTGAGCAACCCATCATGTGTAAGTTGTGGGTCTGTGGGTGACTGGTCAGCTACAAGGTCAAAGCGCTCGTGAAAATTCTGATTTTCTGTCATATAACAGCTCCTAATGCTTGAATCAAAAGGGCTTTTAGCATCTTGAAAAAGACCCCAGCGTTTGTGGAAGCTGCAAAAGACCTTACAGAATTTTTATGTTTTTGTCTAGAGTGTTAGACGTATTTGTTGCCCTTGTTTGATGAGGTTAGGCATAAAAAGTATTTATTTCAGGGTGTAGAGCGTAGAACGTGTCCTCATGTGAGAGCGTGTGCTAGAGCATTGATCCTATCCCATGTAAAGGCTTTTAAAGCAGCCCCCATATCTCGCATACTCATAGACTCAATTTCATCTTGTATAATTTGAAATGAAAGTAGACCCTTCATGTAAGCTGGACCAAGCTTGACTGGTTGTAGTTTATACAGGATATCTTTATTGATACCTTGTGTGGCTTCTTGCTTCTGCTTGAATGTAATATTTTCTAACAGTTCAGATTTCGCATTGTTAATACAGCGAAGCTGATTTTCAATGCATTGAGTACCTCGATTGACCTGAACCACTACATCTGGTGCAGAAATGTGATGTTTGTTTAATGAGGTTGCAACTTGCCGGATGGTTCTGACAAAGAGTAAAGAATTCTCCCCATCAGTAACCCAAGTAGCGGGGTTGAGAGAACGAGAAAAATTTACAGCGAGAAATCGTTCAAAATTTGCATTTTTAATTTTTTCCTCGTAGTTCTCGAACCTAAAATGAGATATTTGGTTTGCGTTTGGCGTTTGCATGAGGTATTCCACAAGTGCTTTTTTGTGTGCCTCATAGTGATCAAAGTTGAGGATTGCATTTTTTAATGCTGCATTTTCGGAATTATCTAAACTTTCAAAAAAACTCGAAGCAGAATTGTTGCCATCAACGATTTCATGTTTCAGTAAATACTGATAGATGAGATTTATCTTCTCATTGTCTATATTTTGTCGTGTAATGACTCGTGTTATATCTTTAGCAAGGGCTTGTTTTTGTGCTGTGCTTTTATCTGCAATGCTGGGAATGAGTGCTGTTAGGCCGTCAAAAAAAAGTTCGCTATTTGAGCTTGCTACACCTGACACCATTCGAAACATGCCTTTACGCTCTTGTTTCGTGATAATACATCCAGCACCAGTGTCTATAACGGTGAGATGGTCTGCGCCTGCTGGTCTTCTTTCATAAAGCATATTGCCGGCATGGCGGTCGGAATCTATAAAAGCTTCCCCTTGAAATAACAATGGCTTATTTAAGGTTTCTCGTAGGTCTTGGCATAGCATTGAGTATGATTTAATATCAAGTGCTTCTAATGCTGATTGAGGTGTTGTTGTTTGATGTAACGCAAGTTTGCCACCAAGCCGAGTATTAATATTTGCGTTGATGTTATTGGCTGGCTCATGTGCAGAATAACTGTGTAGTGTTTGGCCAAACCATTGATGATCTTGTTTGAAAATGAAGTATACATTTTTAATATTGTCTTGGGGTGTAGATGCTCCATGCTGTTGAATGTAATCACTAGGGTTGCCTACAATTAATTGATATGAATTAGTTTGGTCTCCAAGGATAGAAGCTTTGCAAAAGCCACTCACAAGCTGGGATAAGCTAATGCCAGCATTATTTAAAAATTGACTGTAGTCTTCTTGTGTTGCAGTGTGCTTAAGCTCATTGATTAATGTAGGAATTGGCTGTCCTAAGCTAAACTCTTCAATGAGCATTGTTTCGCTAGATGCTAGAATTTTAACCACACTGGTTGTGCACAGGTTTGAAGAAAAAGAAGAGTAAAGAGGTTGAAGGTAATCAGCAAAATGAGCTTCACGATTAAAATCAGCTTCTGCGAGAATACCAGACTCAAGTGCAGAAAAAGTATCTTTGAGGCTCTCATTGATACCATTAATCCTTTTCATGGCCGCCATTTCTCGTTGAATTTTGTCGCGAACTTGAGGTCTTTGTATTTTAATAGCCACAGGCTTTGGGATGCCGAGCAACCCATTGTTAACTTCTTGTATGTACACCAAATGCGTTTGTCCAATAGTTGCAGACCCTAAGCATTGAAGATGATTTTCCATTGATTCGCTTGTGGGCCATTCTTTGGACATTGGTGTGTAATATGTTGGGTCTAAGAGTTGGTATTTTTTATGGTCTCTAAATTGAATAGCTTGGAAGTTGTCTTGTATAATACGTCTGGCTTTGTTTTTAGAGAGCGGTGTAATGCCATTCGTGACTTTTTCAAGAATATCTTGAAGTGATTTGCTTGGAATATCATCTTTAAACAGTTGCATTGATTTTTGAAAGCAAGGGCCTCCAGCTTGTACCATTCTGAGGACTAACTCTGCAAAGCCATCTTCTGAAAGAGAGCCATCTTTTTTGAGTTTAGGGCCTCCTTTTGATAAAATGCTACTGATTAATCGATTTTTTTCTGGCTGTTCTAAGGCGGCATAATATCCTTTCGAGATCACACGTGCGACGTCCTGTACAACTGGATTATCCCCAAGTCCACTACAGAGCTTATCTGCAAATACTTGATAAAAAGGAAAGGTTTTATAGGGATCGAGTGTTGCAATACTACACTCTAGCCTTGAAGCAAGCTCTTGCCAGAAGTTGTGCGGTAAAAGTTCGGTTAACATGCCTAATTGGTAATGATTTCCATGTGTGAGACTGCGTGTTATGTTTTTAAGTATTTCAGGGTTTATGACGTGGATACATTTTTTGGCTTGGCTGGCAAGAGACTGCTGAAGTGTGGTGGGTATTAACGAGCGATGTAATAGAGTATTGATATTTTTTTGTAGGTCACTTTTGGTTTTAATACCGCTGGTGATGCTTGTTAATATGTTTAAAATAACTGGAAGTCCTGTGGAAAATGCATTTTTTAAAGCTGATGTTTGATCCTCCATGCCTGTTGCTTTTATGAGTTTTGCTGAGAATCGCCAGAGTGTATCTACAGCTTGGTCTACATCGGCCTGAACAAGTGAGCTTGTTTGTGTTGTCGATAATTCAGGCTTGTTTAAAATTTCAGACCAATTAAAAGCCAAGAGTATGTGCCGAGTAGTTCTAAGAGTAAGTGCCTTTGTAATGTCAATTGGAATTTTGATTTTTTCGCAGGAGGACTCTATGAAGGCTTTCATTGTTTGAGCACTGTGTTGAATTTCTTTGACGCAGCGTTTTTTTAAAAATGTATACCCTCCTTGATTCATGGCTTTAAGAAGCCGTTTTTTTGTTTGAGGTGTTAGTTTTTGGAAAGAAGATAACCGTTTTTGAAAGTGAGATTTATTGCGCAGTGAATTTTGAGAAAGTATCTGAGTTAATGCCTGAGGGGTGCTTGTTTGTGCACTTAAAGAGCTAAAAAAATCAAGAGCTTGTAATAAAAAATCTCGATTTTCATCTGTACTTAATAAAAGAGTTAATACTTTATCTGAGCACTTTTGAAGTGATGTATCTGGTGGTAATGCTGCTAAAAGAGCAACAGCTTCATGCTTAACTCGTTGGTTAAATTGAAGGAGCAAGTCTTCAAGAGTTGTAATATTACTTTGGGTTGTTTGTTGGAATCCAAATTGCCATGAGACAAGATCTCTAATCACTTGAATACCAAGTAAAAAGTGAGAGAGCCAAGCAGGAGTTTGTCGCATAGATCCCTGCTGTTCATTTGGTCTAAATCGAGGGCTAATTCTCTGTAATTTAAGTGTTTTTTTCCATATTGAACTGTCTGGCTGTATAGTTTTAGCGTGTGTGTCAGTATCAAAATCAAACTGTTTTGGTGTATGCCATTCAACATGAGCCATTATTCTTTCCTTCCGGATGAGCGCTAGTCGTACACATGTGAGTATATAGTGCTATGGCATCAATATCAAAGTGGAATTTTATAGAGGTAGCCCCGACATTGTTGTGTTACTCTTGTGATGAGTTATAGAGCAGATTTATAGAGGTAAGATCTAAATTATGTTTCGATTTATTCACACTGCTGATATACATTTGGATTCTCCACTCAAATCCCTTGCTCTTAAAGATCAAGAGGCTCGCGATGAAGTAGCAAATGCAACTCGACAATGTTTTATTAATATTATAGACCTGTGTATTGATGAGACAGTTGATGCGCTGATCATTGCTGGCGATCTTTATGATGGTGAGCTACGGAGCATGAAAACAGCGGAGTTTTTTTCATCAGAAATGCGCCGCTTAGTTGGAGCTGGTATTCGAGCGTTTATTATCCGGGGTAATCATGATGCAGAATCACGAATAACCAAAGAGCTTCAACTGCCAGAAGGCGTGCATGTCTTTTCGAGTCGTGGTAATGACTCAGTCACGCTGGAAGATAAAAACGTTGTATTGCATGGCGTTAGTTTTTCCAGTCCTCAAGCGCCTGAGAGTCTCTTGCCTTTATATCCAGTTAAAAAGCCAGGATATTACAATATCGGATTGCTGCACACGAGCATAGCCGGTTCCCCGGAACATGATACTTATGCGCCATGTAGCCTACAAGATTTGTGGGACATGGAATATGAGTATTGGGCACTTGGGCATATTCACAAGCGATTAGTGTATGGTCAGGCTTCGTATAGAGCCATCATGCCAGGCATTCCTCAAGGACGCCATATCAACGAAGCTGGTGTAAAGTCAGTGACACTTGCTACGATCCAGTCATCTGGTGAAATTGATGTGGAGGAGCGTATTGTGAGCCTTGTACAATTTGAACGGCTGAATATTGATCTCAATGGAGTTGAAGAATGGACTGAAATCATTGCAGCAAGTAAGGCTGGGTTTAATAAACTCAAAGAGAAAATCAAAACACCCTCTGCGATTGCGAGAGTCACTTTAAGTGGTACAACTTCTATGGCAGGTCGATTGCATCGGGATGCAGATGTTGTATTATCTGAGCTAAGGCAGATTGCGCGTGACATTGGATCTGTTTTTATTGAGCAATGCGATATCAACTGCAAAATAACGCCTTCTGATTCTGATGCGAGAGCGACCCAGATTGATCCAGTATCAGAGTTAAGCCGATTAATGGCAGGGCAAGGCATTGACTGTGAGCGTATTACAGCGAATGCCAAGGTATTATTGAGTGGTTTACAAAAAAAACTCCCACCAGAATTACGTGATGTATTTGAAGATCCCGATGGCACACTGTTGGCGACGTATTTGGCTCAAGGGGCTGATGAAATTTTAGCAAGGCTTGAAGTTGCCGGAGAAAATGATTAATGCGCTTTGATAAAATTATTCTCACTCGTTTTGGCTGTTTTACTGATCATGACATTGATTTAGGGAAGCCATCCTTATCTGGTGATTTTCATATCGTGTATGGCCCAAATGAGGCGGGCAAATCTACCTTGCGAAATGCCTGTCTTGATTTTCTTTATGGTATTCCAAGTCGTAGCCAATATAATTTTATCCATGATTACACCGTCATGGAGATTGGTGCACAAGTCACTTTTGCAGAAGGGCTCTATGAAGCGAAACGAATTAAAGGACGACAAGAGACTTTGATCGGCGTTGGTGATACCCCTCTTTCCGAACTTACTTTAAAATCTGCTCTTGGAGGTATTTCACGTGAAGGATACGAACATATGTATTCTTTAAACGATGCTTCTTTAGAAGCAGGTGGGGAAAGTATTTTGAGCAGCGAAGGAGACTTAGGCGCACTTTTGTTTGGGGCAATGTCTGGGCTTCCAGATATCAGTGCCGCTTTAACAAAAATGAACATACACACTGAAAAGTTTTTTAAAATGTCATCTCGAAAATTTCGCCTTGCTGATTTGAAAGCTGAATTAAAGCAAATAGATGAAAAAATCAAGGATAACGATATAGAAGCTGCTGCTTACAAGCGCTTAAAGAATGAATCTAGACAAGCAGAAGATCAGTGGCAAGCCAAAACAGCTGAGCAAGATAAAAAACGAACTGAACACAGGCAATTACAGGCATTAATAGACGTATATCCTACCTGGCAGGCTTATATTAGAGTACAAAGTAGCCTAACGCCACTTCGTGATGCTCCTGATGTACCTGATGGATGGGCTCATGAAGTGAACGAGCTTCTCCAGAAAAATACAAAGGCGCAAAGTCAAGCTGAAACTGAAAAGCAAGCAGTAGATCGAGCACAGAATGAGTTTGACAGTCTTGTTGAAGACGAAACAGGGCGTTCACTGGCGAAGCAGGTGGCGCGACTTCAAGGAGATGACCTTGAAGCACGATATAAAACTTCGAAAGAGATAGACAAGCGTAGAGCTGAACGGCATCGCCTGCAAAAGAGTATTGCGGACACATTGAGCCATCTAGGCCAGCTGACTGATGTAGATGCTCAAACTCTGATCCTTCCAGCTGCGCGGGTAGGTGACATAAAATCTCTTATGGCAAAGGTGATCACCATTGATGCTGATCTTAAGTCGGCAATACAAGAGTATGAGGATGCTAAAAGTGAGGTACTGGATGCGCAACAAGCATTGGGAGCTTATCAGGAACCGACAGGTCATTTGGCTTCCATAAAGTTAGCGCTGAAGTCAGCTCAGGATACACCGAAACCGGAAGACCTGAAGATCATTGAGGCGAGTGTGTCTAAAGCAAAGGCTGAGCGAGATAATGCGATTGCAGCCCTGACCCCTTGGCAGGGCGATGCTTCTGCCTTGTCAATGTTAACGTTTCCAAATCAGGATTTTATTCAAAAGCTCGGGGGGCGAAGACAAAAAATTCTTGAAGAAAGCCAGCAGCTAACAATAGACAAAAACCAATTACGGGATGATTTGGCTGACTCTCAGTCGGAGATAAGCACGTTACTTCAGCATGTTAAAGTCATTTCTGATGAGGATGCTGTTGATGTGCGTCAAAAACGGGATGATGCATGGGCATCACACAGAAACAGCTTAAATAAAGAGCCTCTACCGTCTACAGAAAGTCTTCAACAATCAGCGGATGAGTTTGTCACGGTTTTGTCTGTACACGATCAGTTAGTCAGCAACCGTTTGAGCCAGTCTTCTGAGAGTGCTCAGCTTCGAAAAGCACAACTTGACTATGCCAAAACGGCAGCTCAGTTGTGTCGTCTGGAAGACAAGCAACAAGAACACAGTGTTGAAAAGAAAGCCTATTTAAGCGAACAAACAAAGCTGTTCAATAGGTTACATTTGCCAGCAGATTTTGAGTTATCTGAGTTAAAAATTTGGCTTGAACGTTGCGTGCAAGCACTTAAAGATGATCAACGTCTAAAGGATGCACAGGCTCAGTATCAAAGCCATCAAGATAAATACAAGATGACTAGAGCAGCGTTCGAAAAAGTGATGCGCTCTTGTGGTCTTATTGTAGATAAACTGAACTGGTCTCAACTTGTGCAGTCTGGGCAAGAATTATTTGATCATCAAACAAAGACACAACAGCAAAAAAAAGTGTTTGAAGACACGTTGTCAAAAGCAAAAAAATCAGAAGCAAAGCGCAAGCGTCAATTGGAGCAGGCACACAAGACTAAGGCAGACTGGTCTACGGAATGGTCGTCATGCTTAATAGAGACTTGGCTTGGTGAACAAACGCCTGCGGCAGTTGCGGAAATATTCAATATTCTTGAATCATTTGTAGAAGATATAAAAGAAGCTAGTCAGCTAGATGATAGGATTGCTGCCATGGCTGCTGATCAAGAACGCTACTGCTTAGAAGTTCAGAGGCTTGCTCAGCAAGCTGGTGAACTGTTTGAAAAAGAAAGCCCGCTATCCGCAGCTGACTGTTTGCGTCAACGAGTCCGAAATGCTGAAGAGGCGCATAAAGAAAAACAAAAAGCGACTAAAAACTTAAAGGGTGCTCAAGAGCGTCTTGCCATTGCAAAAGAAGCAGAGCAACAGGTTTTCTTTCGATTTGAAGAGTTACGTCAGATAATCCCAGCAAACACCCTAGAGGAGCTCCGGCAGAGGATAGAACAAGGGCTGGAACGTTTCAGCCTGGAAAGACGGTCTACTGAATTAGAAGATGATATCATTCGAAACCTTGGTGAGGAGAGCATACAGTCAAGTTTGGACCTCTTGAAAAAGAAAGTTGGTACGCCTGAATTTCTAGATTCCGTAAAAAATCAATATGAATCACTCACACAAAATTTAAAAAATATTGACCATCAAGTCAAAGAACTGTATTTATTCTGGCAAGACTCAGAACGTAAACTATTAATAATTGGCTCAGACAGTATGGTGGCCGAATTAGTTGAACAAAGAGCAGCCATGCTTCTAGAGATAAAAGCAGAGGCGCATCATTTTATGAGTTTATCTGCTGGATTGCTGTTAGCTCATGAGGCTTTACGCACGTATAGAGAGACACATAGAAGTACCATGATGAAAGCCGCCAGTGACGCATTCACCCGAATCACTCGTAGAGCATTTAAAAGTTTATCCACAGCAACGCAAGAAGGTAAGGAGTTATTATTTGGAGTGCGTGCTAATGGATCAACTATTCTCGCGTCAGAAATGTCTCGTGGTACGCGTTATCAGCTTTATTTGGCATTACGAATTGCAGGACATGCGGAGCTAGCACGTCATGGTGAAACGCTGCCATTCTTCGCTGACGATATATTAGAGCCTTTCGATGATGATCGTTCAAGCGAAACTTTTATATTATTGAATGAAATGGCAAAGCACGGTCAAGTCGTATATCTCACACATCATCAACATCTATGTGACCTTGCCAAAAAAGTGACTGGCGGAAAAGTTAAAGTGCACGAGTTACCAGATAGAGCAGTTCCTTCTTAACGCGATGCTCAACTATAAAATCCCGTCACAACAATTATTGTAATGTAAATATGGGATTAAGCGCCATTATTGAGCGACAATTGACTTGTCGCCTTTTTCACGTAATAAAAACATTGCCATGCCCTTCATAGAGCCATCCGAGGTCTTGAGCTTTGGAATATGCTCATATTGAGGGCATTAATTAAGTCTCCCATAGAGCAATACTAGGCCTTAGCTGCGTAGATTGAGGTGTATCTTTCCACATTTTTAATGTAAGAAAATAGATGCGACAGTACCTCTGAGCAACATCATGATGAATCGGAGGATACTTTTTTCTTTTGTGAATAAAGTATATAATTTTTTATATATTAACACTTAATATTTTTATCAATAGTCTGGTCAGTTTTTCATGATGCCAAGAGGGTGCGTGATGCCATAACGACACGATAGGAACCATGAGTA
>JAVCKV010173205.1:0-11821 GCA_032274145.1 Herpochondria borealis | reverse complement strand
GGTCAGCAGGCTGCCGCCAAAGCGCACGCAGACACCTGGAATACGGACAACAAGGAGGTTGCTGGTCGTCTGATACCCTTGTGCAGTGAGTCGAACTCATCTTCCGTGACGGTGACCCTTTCGGATTGAAAGGAATCTGTGATCGCGAAGGGACGCGCCGATGATGGCAGTGATGAGTCGATCGTCTCGCCCAAATTGGCCGAGAATGCTGTTCTTAACGGAATTGGAAAGATGTCCAAGATTTCTTCTGTCTCTCTCCAAGTAGCCCTTAAGGACAGCGAAGATGCGCAGAACTTTTCTTTCTCGCGCACATGGACACCTCGCGAACTGTCCTAAATTTTGCCGCTGGTCTACTCGCTTTGGTCAACGTTTCAGTTTTGGTCGCCGATGCCGACCCTGCGGTCGAAGATTTTCTTATCAGCCTTCTGGTCCTGCAGCATTTGGATGTCGACACTAAGTCCTTATTGGAAGAGCGGCGCGATGTCTTGGATGGTGCTGACTGCTCGTCCATTCGGCCAGTCACAAATAATGCCCACAATGGTCAAGTCAGCCGACTCATGACCGCCTGCCTCAACCGTCTTCCTAATGAGATTTCTGATTCTGACCATTTATCGGACACTGTACGCCCGCGTGTGGACTATTTTCAAGTTCGCAAGGAACAGGACCCATTTCCGGACTCGTCTCTATTGGGTCTAATCCATTCCTCGCAGTCAGATGAGGTCCAAGCCTCTATTGAAGATATGGTCCAAAATGTGGTCGACAACAAGTTTCCCGAAGACATTCTGCCTGACTTGAAGAAAATTGTCTACGACCATGTGTACATTTTTCGAACTTCATTTTCGTCGGGTCCCCCGACGAACATCACCCCTCTTAAGATTGAACTGGTTCCGGACGCCCATCCGGTCCGTGTGCGCTTGCGCAATTACTCCCAAGAGCAGCGCGCTTTTTTGTCCGACATGGTCAACAGGTTGTTCTCTTGTGGAATGGCATACCCCAATCCGTCGTGCCCGTGGGCCTCCACACCCTTTGTTGTGCTCAAAGAAGGTCCGGTCAAGTTCATATTTACGGTCGACCTGCGTCCGGTCAATAGATTCACTGTGAAGCATCAATATTCGATGCCCAACATCGAACACGAAATGACCAAACTGGCTTCATCGATGCACTTTGCAACGTTTGACTTCAGTCACGGCTACTGACAATTGCCCCTCGAGCGGTCTTCCCAGGCTTTACAGTCCTTCATAACACCCGACGGACTTTTTTCCCCCCACTCGTATCCTTCACGGCACGTCCAATGCAGTCATGTTTCTACAGTCGACCATTTCGGCTAATCTACCGGCTGACCTGGCACCATTTGTCCTTCTCTGGCTCGACGACATTCTTCTGCATTCAAAGACCATTTCGGACACCTTGCATGCGACTCTGTTTCTGTTTGGATTTTGTAAGTCCTTCAATTTGAGGCTACACCCGTCCAAATGCGTCCTGTATGGTCGTGTCATTTGTTGGTGTGGTCGCCTAATTTCATCCGATGGTACACGGTTTGACCCATTGCGGACTAAGGCTCTGCAGAAAATGGAGCTTCCGACCACAGGGGCCCACCTTCATCAATTTTTCTGTGCTCTACAGTGGATGCGCAGCGCAATTCTCAACTTTTCCGCGCTCATCCGCCCCTTGGCCGATTTCTTGGAAGCGGTCCATTTAACGGCCGGAAAGCTCACCAAGATATCCGTAGGGCATGTCATTTTGTCCACTTTGGGCTGGGGTACGACCGAAACGGACAGCTTCGACAGATGCAAGTCCGCCCTGGAGCATCGGTCACCCTCGCGCATCGTGACGCAACGCAGCGACTCTGTGTCTACACCGATGCTTCTGACCTCGTCTGGTCTGGCATGGTCTCGCAAGTCCCTTTCGAAGCCCTTTGTAAGGACCATATCAATCAGCCACACCAACCCTTGGCCTTTTTATCAGGCCATTTTTCAGGTGCCCAACTCGGATGGTCCATACTGGAAAACGAAGCGTTCGCAATCATGGCCACAGTGGAACGCATGCATTGGAGTTTGGCCACGACGGACGGTTTTGTCCTATTTACGGACCATCACAACCTCATCTTTTTATTTGACCCATTAGCGGTCGTCCCTTATTTATCTCAGACATCGCCGCGAAAGGTCCTTCGGTGGGCCGTTCGTCTAAGTGCGTAAATTTTACGTGTGTCCATATCAAGGGCATTGATAATTTCGGGGCCGATCTTCTCGGCTGTTCGTCTGCTCCTCCCTGTATTCGCTATATCGTCCAAATTCTGGTCTTTTCATCGTCCTCCTCAGACGATTTTGAATGGCCCTCGTCGGACGAAATTGAGTCTCAACAGTCTAAGCATTCGGACACCCGTCCCAATAATTTGACACTGTGTATGGCCTTTTCAAGAATCCTGCCAGTGCGGTCTGGGTCCCAGATGAGTGCAATGAATTACAGTTCCGTCTGTGTATCATCTCGCACACTAGCCCCAGCGTTCACCGAGGCGCGACATCCACCGAGACGACAATCCGTCAGAATTCGTTCTGGTCGACCATGTTGGCTGATTTTCTGGCCTTCGTCCGCTCCTGCATCCATTGTCTATCAAAAACTTGAGGGGAGAGAGTTCCGCGTCCGTTCTGTCCTGCAGTCCATGGCACAGTCTCTAATGGTCTTTTGAAATTTGACTATATCGAGATTGCCCATAGTGAGTCGGACGGCAAGTATGTTTTAATGATTCGTGATGACCATTCGGACTACAAGTGGTTTTTTGCGTTTTCGGATACTTCGGCCGAGAACGCTGTAAGGGCCATTATTGACTGGGTTGCCGCATTTGGTGTCCCGAAAACGATAATGTCCGATGGGCTGACGAATTTCAAGAACGACACTGTCCGCTTGGTCTCGAAAAATCTCAAGGTGCCGCTCCATTTTTGTCTGCTATATTCTCCAAGGTCCAATGGGGCTGTCGAGCGTTTGGGAAAGGAGTTGCTTCGTGTCCTTCGTTCGGTCTGTTCTTAACTGCAGCTTCGTCCTGAAGAGTGGCCTGATCTTCTGCCTTTGGTTCAGAATGTTCTAAATTTCGCCCCGTCTTCGCAATGTGGCAAAATTTCACCTCTGACCGCATTTACGGGCATGGCACTTACACCTCCAATTCGACCTTCATTCGGTCTGAAACAGCTACCACAGTCTCCCTGTCTGATTTTCAGCGTGAACGCTCCCTCCACGTTTCAGCTCTACAGTCTAAAATGGCCGAACTTCATCCTGTTGTTCAAGACTCTGTCCAATCTGGCCGTGAGAGAAGTCGCATTGCCACTTCGCGCGGCATCCTACCTTATTTTATGGAAGGCGACTTTGTCCTTGTGGCCCTGGACGATTTTACAGCAAGGGAGAAGCTTTCGCTTCGTTGGAGGGGTCCGCGTCGGGTGATTAAGGCTCTGAGTGATTTCGCTTTTCAATTTGAAGACCTTCGAAACGGACAGTTTGAAGATATACATACCTCCCGTTTGAAATACTACCAGAAACTACGTGACCGTTCTCCATCACTGGTGGTTTTAATATCACATGAATGATGCGTCAAAACACTAATAAATATCTCCGTTTCTTTTGGGCAGAATAGATGAAAGCATAACACTTTTTCTCGAGAGGTAATGCTTTTGGTGTTGCCCCGATTATTATCAAACGGGAAAAATCCTTACCATCGTTGAGGCGGGCGATTATGAGTCGGCTGATTTGACCATTACGGGCATTATTTGTGACTGGCCGAATGGACGAACAGTCAGCACCATCCAAGACGTCGCGCCGCTATTCCAATAAGGACTTAGTGTAGAACCCCAAATGCTGCAGGACCGGAAGGCCGATAAGCAAATCTTCGACCGCAAGGTCGGCATCGGCGACCAAAAAAGAAACGTTGAGTAAATCGAGTGGACCGGCGGCAAAATTTAGGACAGTTCGCAGGGATGTCCATGTGCGCGAGAAAGAAAAAATTCTGCGCATCTTCGCCATCCTCAAGAGCCACTTGGAGAGAGACAGGAGAAATCTTGGCCATTTTCCCAATTCCGTTAAGGACAGCATTCTCGGCCAATTTGGGCGAGACGATCGACACATCACTGCCATCATCGGCGCGTCCCTTCGCGGTCACGGATTCCTTTCCATCAGAAAGGTTCACCGTCACAGAAGATGACTTCGACCCACTGGACATGGGTATCAGACGACCAGCAACCTTCTTGTTGTCATTTTTCCAGGTGTAGACGTGCGCTTTGAAAGAAGCCTGTTGACCCCTTGTGGACCTTAAGGGACCATCCTCGGCCTTTTCTTCAGCGCGGGACATAAAGAGGGACTTCTTTTCGTCCTATGGACATTCATTGCAGTCAAGAAGGAGATGTATGTATCCCTTAGACTTGTGCGGACCAAACAGGCAGGTGGGCAAATTATTGTCGGACCTATCGGGGCTTTCGGAGAATTTCAATGTTGCGGCGGAGTTTAGCGGGATTTTGGACTTGTTTCCTCCTCAAACCGTGTGTATTTTCGGTGAATGACCGATGGACGACTTATTGGATCCGTTTTCGACAAGCTGCCATGCTTCGTACAAGCGAATTGTGTGCTTCATAAATTCTTTGAATTCTTTCCGGAGGTGATGATGCAAAAAGCCTATATCAGCCTGTAAGAGCGACCTAAAAGACTCTGGTCGAATGGCCAAAAGCACATGATAAACTTCAACCTTCTGATTGTCTTTGACGATCGAAGAGAGTCCATTCCGACGCAAAAGCGAGTGGTAGGGCACGAATAAATTCTCGTTCCGGGATTTTGTGGCGGAATCAGACATGTTGATGCGCAAATTCTTGGAAACGAGTGCATAGAGCGTGTCAAGAGTGAAAAATTCCTTTCACTCCTCAGCTTTGTTGTCCAAATAGGTCCGTACCACATAGTCCGTGATCGCTTCAAAGGACGACACGCCGTCCAAAAATCCAAGGCATATTATGGACTCGGTCTCCTCAGGGTCCACGCAGTACTTCAGTTGTACAGGAGTAACGACCTCTGCCGTGATAACGTCCGAATTGGCCAATTCCCGCGCACACTCTTCGACCTCCCGGGCATACTGGTCATATGCGCGCAGGAAGACCAGAATTGAGGACGCATCGGTGAACGTGAGATGATGATGGTGGACAATTGTAGCGAAGAACTTCGAGGCGCGAACAGACGGACTTGCGGCGACAGATGAAAATTAATCATTGTCGCCCATCTTGTTGGACAAAGGAAAGGTGAAGGTAGGAAAAGGAAAAAAGAAAAGGAAATGGGGTTTGACACAAAAGGACAGACTTTTGAAGTCATAGTGATCATTGTGACGGAATACGTCCTTTGAGATTGGGAATGGTTATTTATGGTAGATTGTGCATTTCCGGGAGGGAACGGATTTATTGAGACCGAAGATCGGCCAGCACTTGAAAAGGGGGAGAAGGCAACACGGCCGGCGATCGCCAGCTCTGACCCACGATGGGCAGCGACGGCGACGGCGACGATGGCGGTCAGAAAATAACAGACTCAAATAAAATTGCAGACTGAAAATAAATTACAGACCGTACTTAAATTACAGTAGGAAATTTCCAAAGACCATTGAGGACAACAATGATAACAAATCAAAAGACTGCCTGATTAAAAATCAAGCCAGACCAAATACGGACTGCCAAATCGAGCAGAGGCAATCCGTTACAACAAGTACCCTGAGATACGTCCACAACTGAAAGTACTTTGTCAAAGTTTGAGGAGGGACCGAGCACTGAGGACCACTTATGCCTCATAAACAGATTTCAAAACAACCCCGCCTCGTCGATAGTAGCCAAGAATGGGTCGTGGGTCATCTATACTGGTTCAATCGGGCACATGTCCACATTCGAGGCCGTTTTCGCAGAACTGAAAATGGTAGACCCGTTCTCTGTGACCGTCGGTGACACGAAAACGCTCAACGCCACTGGACGTAATATCTCTTTTAACGGAAGCCGAAGGCATGCACGCTTGAAGAGGTTCTGTTTGTTCTTAGTCTAGGCTACAACCTGTTTTTCATCATTTTGACGGCCAAAGCCGGATGCTAGAAAACCTTTGATGACAAAGTCTGCCGCACTTTGCGCAAGAGGCAAAAGGTAGCTGAAGGGATGATTGAAGCTGGTATGTACAATGCCAAAACTTTAAATCCAGTCACAGTTTCCTTAAGTGGTACCACAGCCCTAGTCTTGAGCCTTAACTTAAGGCTCCAGCGCATGTCACATGTACTTGTTGAGGGTATCCAAAGCATGATTCGTAAGAGTGTGGCCAGAGTAATCAATGCCAATGCCTCATAATAACAGAATGTCTGTGACGGTTGCTTCTATGGTAATGGTACACGTTCTCCGATAACCAAGCAAGGGGGCACGTGAGACAGCCGTGTTGAAACTGGTCCACACCGACGTCTGCAGCTTTCCAGAAGAGCCTCTTGGCGGGTCAAAGTATTTTTCACTTTCATCGATGCCTTCAAACGGTTCCGTTGGGTCTACTCTGCTACCAAATAAGATGTGATCTCCACATTCAAACGCTGTATTGACATGGCCGGAAAACTATTCAATGCGAAGCTGAAGTTCTTGCAGCCCGACAATGGCGGTTACTATCTCTCGAGTGATATGATAGTAGTTCTAGACAAGAAAGAAAAATAGGCCAAAACGGCCACTCCTCGCAACCAAAAAGTATAAGGTGTTAAAATGTAACAGTTGTGAGGAGGCAGGGCTTGGGCCCAATATATTGTAATGTATTGTAATAATACATTATTTTGAAATAAATATTGCAATAATGCCTTTCGCAAAAAAACATTGCAACGAACTTTCTTCTTGTGATAAATATTGCAATAAAGTCAGGATTGTAACAGCAAGATAAGCGGGCCAGAAGTAGGAAAAATTGTAGCAACACTTCAAAATGCGACAGCGGAGGTAGCATCCAAGTAATGGCAGTGGCAGCACCATCAGCAATGAGGGCAATGTCATTTGATAAGGGCATGAAAAATTGAGTTTAAATTAATTGAAAAAAAGGAATTTAGTTAATTCGCATACCACAAAGGGGCTAATATCGATTAGCCCCTAGCGCATAAATTAGGGAAATAATCCGAAATAACTCTGATGAATTCCCCGAATTTAGAGGTCCGGGTTATCCACCGTCTCAACAGCCCTCGTCAAGTAGTCTGTATTATACTACAGATTACAAATAAGTAATTCACGAGCAATTTTGCCCCACATTAACCTTCAATTATATGCCATTTGAACAATAACACAGTGTACTGGACATGTACTGGTTAGATTGTGGACTTCATGCTCATTGGATTGAATCCATTACTGTATAAGTACCCAAGTCCAACAAAAAGAGGGGAAAATGGCAGCAGAGGAGGAATTGTCATGAAGGGATGGTTAAAACATAAGAAAAAAGTTGCGAATCGGTAGAATTGTCGACCGTGCGACGAGAGAAAGCTGGAGAATTCTGTCCATAGCAACGAGTGAAGAGGGATAAGTTGATTGCGATCGAGAGGATGCGCAGGCTCGCAACTCGCAGTTGTGCCCATAAAAGTGCAGGGATGTTATCGGGTGGTCCAGCAAGTGGGCTCTAGCGTGGATGTTGCCAAGCCATGTCCATTAAGAAAACGAGGGAGTTCTTATCTTAATTGTGCTGGAAAAGGTATATTTAGACAGGGAAGAGCATTGGATGTGGTTGGAGTTGAGAGATACCCAACCAAATGCAGGGAAAAGGAGAGAAAGGCAGAATGGAGAGGGCTAAGTAGAACATTTGCAGTGCATGCGCATTATCGCGGGAGAGCAATGCTAACTTCTCAAGGAGAGAAGCACAGAGATCATATGCACATCAAGAGAGCCAGGCAGCTGTTCCCAACATTTGCATTTTTCTGTAGATCGTCCACTCAACGCAACTGTACTCAGTTAGTATCGATTCTTTGGTGTTTTTTACGAAACGTCTACTGCCCCCGAGACGCCCGACGGTCCGAGTATGTCGCTAAACTGTGTAGCGAATAAAATTAATAATACCGCCAGTCGAGCTACGCAGATGCCTGCGGTACTTAAACGATGCAGAGCAGCGGGATGCTACTTGAAACTGTAGACCTTGCAGAGGAGCGGGTACAACCTGAAAGAAGATTCTCTCGGTTTCTTTTGAGAGCAAGGTGGTATTTTGTTGCTTGTTGTTTTTAGTACATGATAAATTGTTGAAGAAAAACTCTAGGCGCTAATCGCCTCGTGTACTACGAAAGTACCCTGCACCTTGAAATAGAGCTTAGTAAACTTCTGTGAAAAAAGATGAAAAGCACAGAAATTCTAGAGCGGCCCCCAAAAAAGATCAAACAGTACAAAGTGACCAGGTCGTATCTGTGAAGATCAAGGGGTTGTTTCCTATCTTCACTGCCGCACTTATAATATTTGAACAGCTTGGATGAAAAACCTTTGTTGAACAACAAATTGTTGATCGCCTGGACGGCAGAGTAAGTTCAAGATTCGTCCACATCCAACCACCTCCCGCTAATCATAGACATTCATAATTCTCTTAACTTTTACCAGTACTATTTACTGTCGTGAGTACCAACGTCCGGAAATGGGCACCGTGGGACTTATACGTAACATCTTCGCGATATACTAGACCAGCTCAAAGAACGGGTTTCTCAAAATCCTTTAGTATTGATTAAGCGCTCCACCCCTTATAGTACGAACGCTCTGTTGTGGTCTTTTCAATCTTTACATATTCTTTTTAAATTGGATGTAATTTCTTCAACCGGGCACAGTGCAAGTTAATAGGGAACCTGTAACGTGCTTTATTTATTTATTGAAACAAAGTGGCAGACGAGTTTGTCTGAACAGTTTGAAAATACGAAACATTAACAAGAACTATTAGTATTAACTGATAGCCTTAAGTGTTATCTCAAAAGATTGTACTCTACTGTATAAAAATATTCCTAGAACGGCATACTTTAACCTGAAGTAAAAATGTGGCGATACGTTAATGTACTTCTAGAAATGCATAGAAATCCAGTACAGGTATTTTATCCCACCAGGTCGATTCAAATATCGACTAACTACCCTGACCTAAAATAGACTTTCTAATATCAATGACGAACACACACGTTGTGCACACAGCGAAGCCCAGCCTCACAAGGCAAGAAGCCAATCACACTGCAGCGGTGGCCCTCACCGCGCACCGGCGAGCAAAGCTTCCTCAGCCTCGTACCGGAGCAAATGGTTCCAGACACGCACAGCGTCGGAGCATCGTCGCACGGGGCCTTCTTCGGCAGCTTGCACAGACCATCGCACACAAGACCATTCTCGCACTTAAGCGTACGGTTGCAAGTCTCGCCAAGATCACGCGGGATTGTAACACATTCCTGCCCATCGCAAGCTGCGCCCGTCACACACTGCGTGGGCGAGGATTTGCATGAGCCCCCGACAGGAATCTTGCACACCTCGCTCTCGCACGTCAGACCTGGCTGGCAGATCCAAAACGGCTCTTTGATACGGCACGCCTTTCCAGCTTGCTTGTACACGATGCAGCGCTTGGTGGACCCACGGCCATCGCAGGAGAGACCATTAACACAGTCGTCACGGTTGTTGGTGCAAATTCCACCACGCGGGATTCTGCATGTGGAATCCTGGCAGGTCAGACCCGGTTGGCAGATCCAGAACGGCTCGCTGAGGCGGCATTCCATACCGGCTTGCTTGTACACAATGCATCGCTTCCTGGAACCACGCCCGTCACAAGCGAGCCCCGGCGCGCACTCATTCGGGCGGTGGGTGCAGTCCTGCCCCTTTTGAAGAACATGGGTGGATAAAACAGTGGCCACGAAGGTCGCAGCGAAGAGCGTGAAGAGAATTGAGGTGGTCATTGTGCGATTAAGTTATATGACTTTACTTTGTTGGTATGAGAAGAGAGACAAGAAAGTTACAAGCAGGAACTCCGTCCGCTTTTATAGGCAATTGAATGAATTCACAATTCTGTGCTGAACAGCTCTTAAACTTTATACTGGCATAAGCGCACATCTAGATTATTTAAACCGTCGGCTGAAACAGCAAAGTGGATGTACAACAAAGCCACTCTTAAAATAAAAGGCTTGTATGAGACATATAATACACTTCTCACAATTATTGAATTGCGGTTCGTACAAGGCTCTTGTTACTGAAAATAGTTAATGTATACCGAGGGGCCCACTAATATCACATGCAACTATGTAAACATGTCAATTATGAAATTTACTTCTATCAGATATCTTACCCAAAAGAGAAGTCATTATTCCGGAACGGCATGATGTTGTACTGAAACAAACCAACTATCATAATTTTAAAAAACGTGTAGAAGTGGAACATGAGGAAATTTTTCATTTCATTCTGTGTCCCTTTGTGAAAGTATCCATTTCATATAGACTATATTACATATTATGATCATAGAGCTTGACGGAGAGAGTGTACAATTCAGTTTTCAGAGGTTTGAATTTCTCTGCCAGTGGAACTTAACAATATACAGCAATAAGTTTATGAATAAATGTAGCGTGACAAATATGTCGGAGCCTCTGGCATGGAAAGTCGGCACGATCCAATTCAACGAAGAACAATTTTAAAAAAGTACTTCATATCCTTAAATATCGCGTCAAATCGAAGGAATCAGAACAGCATTTCAAATCTGGGCATATTTTTTGTATGGATCCGTCGAGCTTCTGAAAATTTGAAAATGGCTTTGCTGGAGCCCAAACTTTCTGATTTGGCAGAAGTACATGCGATTTTCTAACATGATTTTATACTTGGTCTAAACATGATATTCCAGTGCAGTTTACCTGTACTCTTTCTATAGGATAAAGTAATTCGTGTACGGTACATGTTTACATAAACCATGCATTAACAACTCGAAAGATATTATCGTGCCGGATAATGAGTCCTCCATGAGAGGTATTCCTGATTAAGACTCCCTTCCAAGAGCGACCATTATTGATTTTCGACCGTTCAGGCAACGTTTTCTATGTTTTGTTGGCCTGTAAAACCAACTTTTTCATGGATGGGTAGGTCAAGAAGTAAATTCATATCACCAGGAGAGATGTAAGTGAAATGACAGACGATTTGCAGCCATGAAAAAGCACTGGCAGAGCTCTAAATGCAGACTTAGTATGCCATTTTCCAAATCAAATACTCCGATAGGTAAAGCAGTCGTTACACGATGAGAATAAATGTACTTTATGAGTAATCCAATTTCCATAAGCACAACTGTAACCACAATTCAAGCCATGTTCTAGCTTTCTTTTGCTTGTTTGAATTTCGAACATCACCTTCTCGGAAAACGTCACGTTCTTCTATCCCTGATAGAAATCTGCGCGGGTGGAATCACCCTTTGCAGATACGTATTCAGTAATAGAATTTCCAATCGATAAATTTGAGGCTGAACCAATTATTTAAGACCGATAGGAACATCACCGAAACAATCTCTCTCTTCTATCACCACCTTCAACAACCTCTCTTTTTACAGATCCTAAGCTTTTAAGACCAAACAACTTTTGCACCATGAGCTCCACCACTGTCCTTGTTACTTTGGCCTTGGTCTTCGCCGTTTCGTCAGCGGCAGACCTACCGGTCTATTCCCGCATCGCGAAGACGAAGGCCGATGAAATCCGTGACCGCCTCGTCGCCGCAGGGGGGTGCAACGCAAACATCTGCTTCGCCATTGATGGATCCGGCTCCATGTCGGCCACAGAGTTCACGAACCAGAAGAACTTCGTCCTCGACGTCGCATCCATCGTCGGTGTCGATGAGGTTGCCGAGCTCGCTGC
>JAVCKV010173094.1:0-17529 GCA_032274145.1 Herpochondria borealis | reverse complement strand
ATGATGATGCATTGGCGTACTGTACGAGTCGTACGGTGTTGTTTTGGGGTTGATATTGCTTTGTGGTGACTGGCGTCGGCTGAGGTACGCTCCAGAATGCGTTAAGGTTGCTAGAAGAAAGCTGAGCACCCGGCCTGGACGCTGTCAGGTTTAACCACTTGCAATGCAAATGGCACTGGTGGCCCAACCCAAGCATCAAGCTGCATGGTCGTATCTTTTAATTCATCGTAAAAGTACTCCAGATCAAGCAAATCGTCATCTGACATCATTGAATCATCCAGGGTGTACACGGATTCGCTGTCGCTCTGGTCGCTGCTCAGCTCCATTGACTCAAGATCAAGGTACGTGGTCATAGCACCATCAGTCGTACTAGGTGCTTGGTCGGTATCTCTGGGCTTACAATAATGGACTTTCAAAGATGGATCAATGGTGCCGTCACATGTGGCTTCAATGCAGACAACCTGCTGACGGATGGGCACAAAGATGGTCTTGAAATCAGTTCCATAAGGGACGACGAATTTGACGATTATTCGTTGCACTTGATCCCATGTATCCTTCTCAAGCTGGCCAAGAAACTGTTGACGAAATGTGAAGAAATTGAAGCCGTGCGTCGCTCCCACAGTGTACTGCAAACAAAGAAGTGTTCCATCTTGAAGTAAAATTGCAGCATCAATGTTACCAAAGTTTGAGGTGCTTGGCATCCAGTAAACCAAAATACCATTCAGCCCTTTCACGCTTGAACTCCCGGTACCTTTGCCTTGCACCCAAGTGAAAACCGTGTCGGACTTCGAGGTGTTATTCCCACGTGGCTTACGCGGATCAGCCCGCTTCTGGGTTGCCTCGCTGGCCAGCTGGGAGACCCTGTGTCCCCAAAGCTTGAAATGCCACCCGTAGAGACTTTTAACGCCACTGTTTTTCGCAAATTGTAGACCCTTGAGCATGTCATCAATGGCCAGTTTAGACTGAAGCAAGCTTGCGATGAATGGGGACGCCAAAAACAAGGTAGTTGTGAAAAAAGTGGTAAATCTTCGTCTTCTGTTGCAAACATGGACCGCAGACCGTCGATGCTGTTTTCGTCGCTGCTAAGCTTCGTTGACTTGTGAGCAACTCTGACAACATTAACGGACGCATTAGCGTCCACAATTTCCTTCATCAATTTTCGAACACGAAGTAGCTGCCGCGCGTTCAAAGCACCATTTTCATCGCAGCACCTCATCGCCAACCTGATGCTTCCGCCAGTAGTATCGAATATGTGCTTGGCAATTTGTGGCGATACGTTGCGAACACTCGCGAGCCCTTGCACAATCTCCTTTGCTGACCAAGCAGTTATAGGTAGGCGCCCTTCGTCGAGGTTGTCCTGCTTAGCACTGGGACATCCTCCGCTGGTGACTAAATCAGATCCTTTGAGCCCGGTGTCGTTGTTGTAGTTTGGTCCGTCCACGACCACCTTGATGTTTAAGCTCGCAGGATGGTATGAATTGATAACATCCGGTGGCGCATTAACGTGTTTTGCAAGGACCCCAACGGATATATCGGAGACAAAGCTAGCGCTGTCGAGGCCAACCATCACTTGGGAAGCGATAACAGTCGCCGTGCCCTTTTGCGGACCTGGTGTCATCCAATACGCGGAATTGGGCTCTTTTTTGTCCGTAACTTTTCTCACGTAAAATACGGCGTCGTAGCCAGTCGAGGCGAACCTGATTGCGTCCAAGAAAGCAAACGCCGATTTTCCTACTCCAGGAGATCCAAAAATAACCGTGCTGTCATCAGGAAAAGTCTGTCGGTGCTCGAGGGCCTTATTCATCCAAGGGCGGATCCAAATCTTCTTAGGCAGGAATTTTTCTTCTAGGACACCAGTGCCGGCGAGGTCGAGGCGAAGAGCGCCGAGACAAGTTAGGTCCAGCAAGCCTTGTTCATCGTGCTTGAAAACTGTATATGATGTGCTGCCTTCGTCGTTCTGATTCGTGGTAAACAGATCTGAGCAGCTAATATTCACGACTGTGTCGAACTGAAACTGCAACTTGCCAACGCCACCACCGAACGGGACGACAACACCGTGGTGGATGCCGGATTTGGCTGGTCGTAGGGGTAGTGTTGATCGCACTAAGGCGGAGGCCGCAGTGGACGGAGGATCTGCCATGTGTGTGTTGTTTGGGTGTTGTTTTGTCGTTTTGGAATCCTAGTGGATTCCCTGCCATCGTCTCAGCTGGGCCTGGAACAGCTTCTGGTAACTGTTACATAGTAAAGCTATCTAACTACATTGTAGGTCTACAGGTATTGCCTTGTTGGATGGTAGTGTTTTCGTTGCAAAATGACTTTGGAATGAGGGGCATGTGTGCGATAATGGGCTAAAAAGAATGAACCGGCCAAGAGGGGATTGCTATTAATGCGGGCGCACTACATTCCCCCTCGAGTCGTACATAGCTTCATCAAAGCAGCAACATCTGCTCTCCTAATAATACAGAAACAGGAAGCTAGAGTTAAAAACCTGACTGCTTTGAAATGCTGACTGTTCTGTTTTGACAGATATAGATTGCCGTGTCGTCATGTTAGTGATTAATAGCGATCTATCTGCGAAAGAGTCCCGGATATGTTGACGTTGCACTGCACTTTGTGTATCAGCCAACCAGGATGAGGGTAAAGCTTCCAGGAGTGTTGGTACAGACTCCATGTTCGGGGTGGCACGTATGAGTTCCATCTGAACATTCATCCACTTCGATACATCCAAGCGGGCCATGGGCAGGATCGAAGAGAGTTTCGTTGGCAACATAACCGTCGGCACAGCCACAGGTATACTCTTGAGGTGGATCATTGTCAACGCAGTATCCACCATTCCCGGCCTCCTCACATGGCCCGTCGGTTTGTTCGCATACGTATATATCATTACAGTTGTAGACTCCATCCCCTTCGTAACCGTCTTTGCAGGTACACTTGAAGCCATCATCAGCAAGGTCAATGCAATCAGCACGAGGACTGCAGTAGGTGTTTTCGCAAGAAGTCTGGAGGGCTCTCTTGCGAAGGCTTGCCGCGGTGGTTGCGTGCAAGGTAGCAAGCAGAAGAAAGAAGAAAACACTGAAAGGTTTCGTCGTGGTTTGCTTACTTAGTAAGCTCTGAGTATACCTGCTTCAATTTTTCAAATTAACATCAAACTTCTTCACGAAAAAACTCATGATTCGAGGCCTGTGTTGCAGTCAATCTGATTGACGGATCGGGATTGGTAAGATTATTGACAAAATTGACCCCAAGTGCATCTAACTGATTCCAACGCTCAAGAAGCTTTCCAAATTGCCACATGTCGGCTGATGTAGCCCAAACGAAACCCTGAGTGCTGCGTTCTGGTGGGCATAGGGTGGGATTGTATCCTTCCATTGGTAGATTTTCATAATTTGCCCACTCCAGATCAATCAAAAACCACTCTCCACCAGCCAGCATGATATTCACTTCCCGGATGTCCCGATGCACGAAACCGTTCTCATGAAGCCATGCAAGAGCAGTCAACACAGACCGACCTGCTTTCTTGCACTCAGCAGCTGTCGTTGGTACCCTGCCGCAGAAACCAACAGGTTCGAGATCAACAGCCAGAGTATTGCGACCCACCCTTGGGTCGCTTCTCGGGAAGATTAAGTGCGGAATCCGACCAGCAACTTTGATGCGACCGTAAAGGTCCACAATAACCGCGCCAGTGTACTGGCGTGCTTTCTTTTTTACATAGTCTCCAGCGACAACGACAGTGCTGGATGGTGTACTAAGCGTGCTCCCCAGCCGGATAACATTGCCGTCCCGGTGTTCCTGATGTATAGCCATGAGTAATCTTGCAATATTGACGGCGTATCGGACACACTGAGTTCGTCCAGAAATTGTAGCGAGATCGATTACATTTGTCAACTGGACCTCTTGTGGACGTGCAGGATTATCAGTGCGCATAAAAGCGACAAACTCCAAGAGCGAGCCTGAACAGGCGTATGCCAGTTGATAAGGAACTCGGCCAAAGAAGGCATCAGAAAAGACATTCATTTTGGTGCGCAAATCGTGCCTAGCCTCCTGAATGTCCACTCCAGTAGCCTTGTCCTCTCCCTTAAATGCGAGGACGCCCGAAGGCAACCACAGGAGCACATCTGGTCGCAACATCTTCAACGTGGCGCCACTTCTATCAACGCCGTTCCTGTTAGTTCTGACAATGCAGTTCCCAAACAAGCACACTTTCTTGATCGGATTTAGGATGAGGAGATCGACAGCAGCATGGGTGGAATCTTCCGTGTCACCATGGTATTCCAGAGAAACAATGTGGCTTCGGATGGATTCTAGGTCGGGAGACAGGGAGACTCCGGCGGTTGCCACCCGGACAACATCCGCAGCAGGTTGATCTGCTCCAGCTATCCAATTTCTAGGACTGGGCAGGGCAACCGGCAGCAGTGCTTGAACAGCTGCTTGCAATTCAACTTCTGTTGTTGGCAACGGTACGAGACGACGGCTCCATCCATCGAATATGCGATTAGAGTTTGCTCTAATGTCCTCCTGCGTAGTAGGCGGCGGATGCGGAGGACCTGTGATTCGCAACGGTACAATATTGGAAAATGCAAAATTGACGTGAGTTTACGGAGAGCGATAGTCTGGTTGATAACGGTCCGCTCCAGAGGAAGAATAGGAGAACAGGGAAAAATTTACGTATTCGAAGCAACATTTGAATACCGCAAAAACAATACTGAATATACGAGAACAGCAACTAACTTACCATTTGGCTGCTGCGGTGGACCCAGAGTGTACGTGTGTTGCATGTCAGATGAGATGCGTGATAAAAATAAATAATGTGTTAGTCTATTGGAGCATGTTGTAACCTACAAATAATAATAATAATAATAATAATAATAGACTGCACAAAATCCGCAGGTTGTAGCAATTGATGCTGGACAAATATTTTTCGAACTTACCTGAGCCTTCGGTGGAGCCACCACAATCAAGGGATGATCATAATCAATGGTCACTGGAGGATTTTTATTCCCCAATTCATCAATCAGCTCTTGCAACACCTTGTCTCCCCTGATGGAAGTCCGTTCAGAATCAGTGTCTGGGCGGTAAACAAAGATCTTAGTCAAACCAGCATGGTCGAGCTCTTCCTTCAATTTGTCTTTGACCAATCCCTTCAAGGAAGCAACATTCCAGTCTCGCCCCTCCTTGAGATCAGATTCGTAGATTTGTTCGCTTCCCTCCGGTTCATTCTTTCCGTCATAGTAGAGCTGAACCCAAACAGAAGACATGATGGTTGTTGTTGTTGTTGGTTGTTGCGCGCTGTTGTTGTTGTTGTTGTTGTTGTTTATGTTGTTGTTGTTGTTTGCTGTTGTTGTTTATGTTGTTGTTGTTGTTGTTGTTGTTGTTTTTGTTGTTGTTGGTGTTTGTGTTGTTTTTAGTACAAGGATGATTCCAGATTCCGCGAAATCATGTGAGAGATTATTCAGACAGTCCTTGAGTACCACTCCGCCTTTCGGTGGAAAAAAATAAAAATGGTTTATTTAACAACTGTACAGCATTGTACACTTATGTGGATCACCAGCAACTCTGGACTCTGGGATCCTGTTGAACGGTAGACTGTGCCTCTTGGCTCTACAGCGTTCCTTCACGACTCTGACTCGCACGACCAGCTCAACTGCCACCGAAAGTAACCACTCAACACGGCGATTTGGAAAATAAAATCTAAGCGTTTGAGTATGATATATTTGTCGAATGAAACAGCTAGACTCATTCACTCCATCACATACATCGTCACCATTTTCGTTGCATTTTCATGTCGAAGGCATTCAGCCACAACATTGGCAAAACAATTAATTAATCCAACTACATGCAAATAATATTATTTGTAGTCTATCGCTCTCACTACATACACTACACTACTCTAGCTAGCTAGCAAGAACAAAGATGGCAACAGTCCGGTGCGCTTGCCACTGCGCAGGCACGAACAAGGTAGGCGATCGATGCGACAAAGGCCAACGACCGGCTGGCATTGCGGGACGCGGATGCGGCCTATTTGGCGGTGTCCTGGAATAATTGGCAAACACTGACAGCGACGCGTTTACAGGGTTTGGCCAGTGAAGAGGCCAACATAGCCGCGGAAATCGAGGTGCAACGTGCACGCACCGCACGGGCCCATGGGCGGTCAGAAGTTTTAAGACAGATGTTAAAAAATTAGTAGGCAGCCGAGTGCATCAGGCGTCTTGGCGCACCATATCAACAATCAGCACGTCGATTACGGATTGCCCCAAAAGCTTCTGTGCCGATTCCAACAAGGCATTGCGCAGGCTGTTCATCTGCGGCCCAGCTGTGAAAGACCCTGAAAACCCGCCGACATTGGCATGGTCGAACATAACCTGAAGAAAAATATCCCGCAGCTTCGGTTCAACCTGATAGATCATTTCCGATTGCCCGGCTTCTATCTCTAGGTTCAGCGACACCACAACAAGTGACCCGACCCGGCCGTTCTCGACCAGTGGGATGACGAATTGATTGTTGAGTTTCACAAAGTCGTTTTGCGTCTGTTCGCCGTCGTCATCATATTGGCGATTGTATATTTGTTGCTCTCGTTAGTATCAGTTGGTTGTTGTTCGCCGCGAGATTCATCGTGTATATGTTGCGTTTCTTATTTCGTATCATACGACGTTTGACGACGACGACGACGACGACGAGTGAGTCTCTCTACTACAATGCGACTTGCTTTAAGATATCGAAAGAGTTTCTCTCCCGCGAGAGACACGACACTTGATGCACGCCGGGGTACTCTCTGTTGACGATCCAGTACCTTTCAAATGCGTTTGTGAGAATGCTGATCGAGGTAGCGCGGTTACATTACTTGTGTGAGAGAGAGAGAGAGAGAGAGAGAGAACCATCTCTCGCGATGATGGCGTGTCAAGGCTTCTTTCTCGCGAAAGCTCATTGCTTTGCCTCGACTAATTTTGATTGCGTATGTTTGTTTGCGATGTAATTTACTCGACTGCTGTATTATGTCGGTTGAGATTCAGCATTGTTATCATCACACGAGGCACAAAACGCACACGTGTGCTGCTACTGTCGATCTCTCTCTCTCTTTTCTTGTGTGTTTCATAACTAGACATTTTTCTCACCCTCTATTATTACTGACTTTGCCCTGTTGCTCCTTTTCCAACACACACTCTTTAGACAACCGATATTGCATATCCCATAGTACTAGTAGACCCATATTGGATGGGCTCTCCAAAATACACTACCTTATTACGTACTCGAGTAATGATGCTTGACCTATGGACTCGAACCTCGCGCCTCCGCGAAGTATATTTTTTATCGGTTGTTCTGTCGGTCTGTCCTTTCAGAATGTTTGTGTTCCGAAACCGTTACTTTTGCTCTCCGCACGACTAATTTCGCCAAAATCCAAACACATGTTTGATGTTTATTGGTGATTGGTGCTCATTGGTCATCCACTCATTGCTTGTTCATTGCATAAAGAAGGGAGCAACCCTTGCTCTCTCTCTCTCTCTCTGCCTATCCATACACACATCTCTCACTCCCATCCACCCCCACTCTACTCTGCTCTGCTGTACTGTACACGTAGTTTTATCGTTTCCAACTGAATCAATCGAGTGAGCAAAACATCCATTTTGTTGGCCATGCTGCTTCTCCCCCATGCTCTGTTTGGTGGCGTCGCACTCGCAGTCAAGTTGCTCTTTCCACGCGTCGTTACCTATCTTGCACGAGACACGTATCTGATTTTTGGACTTTCGGTGCTGTATCCATGGATGTGGACCGTCTCGCTTCTGTTTCAGTATCGTCATGGGGATGCCATCCTGGAAAAGAAGGAGGCTGATGCCAGTCCCGCTGCAACAAGTCGAAGACGGACCCCTCTGAAAGATCATACATCGCCCTCTCCGACTAGAAAGGCAACTGATCGAACATGCGCTAGAACAAGATCCAAAACATCAACCAGTAGCAGCAGCATGCATCCTCGGACTACACCAAAGACACCGCCATCATCTTCTTCGAGTCGTGCAACCCCCAGAACTCCGGTGCAACGCCTCATGGCTGCGAGCAAGCCAGCGAGCGACTTTGATATGCAACGAGAAGCCAAGTATTGGCTCGACTATTGGTTGATTTACAGTCTCTTTACAGCCTTTTGCAAAATGATTTCCTTGATTCCAATCGCAGGACGCATTGCATCGAAGTCAACGTGGCTATCGGCACTGTCGGTCGAATTGCAGCTTTGTTTTTACATTTGGATCTACGGTTTGAGCAGCGTCTTGGAATCCACCGCATCCTCCGATGCCGACTTGCAACGATCCTATTTGGTGCGACCCATTCCATTTCTGGTCAAGCGCGCCTCGCCTCATGTCCAACGCGTCTACAAGTCCATTTCCGAAGACTTGATTTCTCCTAAAGTTTGGGCCGCGCTGGTGGCCAAGTGCAAGTCCTTTTTGAGTGTTGCCGTCATGGTGCGACTGATATCGGAAAAGTCGCAGGACCGACTGCTCAAGTTGCTCGAATCGGCGCATCCATTTCTGGTTCCGTCCATGACGCTCTTTATGCCTGGCTTTGTCACGTCGTACGGTGTCTTGTATGTGCAAAGCGTCGTTCCAGCAACAAAGGCGTGTCAGGCAAAAAAGAGTCTATCAGACACTATGAGCAGTTTGCAATACTGGGTCTTGCAAGCACTGCTGTGCGGCACGTTGCACTGGTTGTCGTCACTGCTCTGGTGGATTCCCTTTTCGACGCATTTGGTGTTTATTCTATGGTGTCAATTATTGCAATCGGCCGACTCGTGCTATGGTATTTTGGAAATGGAACTGCAAGCCTTTGGACTGTTGCCTCCATCCAATGAAACGAAGTTGTTGCCTATGGAACAAACGGTAACGGCCACCATGTTGCGCAAGTTGGCCAACTCGTTGCCATCGGCGGCCAGTGATGCGGAGGAGAACGACGAAGAGGATGATGCAAGTTCTGACGAGGTAGTTCCTGGCAAGAAGCCTGACGAGTTGAGTGACGAGACGCCGGATGAAACAGTACTTTTGAGTAAAGCGACCACTGTGACCACCAAGCACGAGAAGACTGAGAGCAATAAGTTGCCCAGCAAGCGTGCGACTCGAAATTCTGCAAATGTACCCATCAAGACTCGCAAAGCCTCACCCGACTCCAACGCCGACGATGACTTGAGCAGTATGCTCGACGAGAATGGTCAAAAGATGTCGCCTCCTCGTCGTCGTTCCACGCGAACTCGCAAGCCTCGTCGCGTATCTGATTGAAATTTGGGGTGGATTGAATCTACCTCAACAGCATCAATAAAAGACTATTTTGCTGAACTATAATTTTTACTTTATATCATTGCTGTGGAATAGTAGCGACAGCATTTCAGTACTCGCAGCTTAGTCGATTGCGGAAGCAACTCGCATGCTTCGCACAGACGATCAAAGGAACTCATCTTACTGATGGGTACATGTAGCTACCTACCTACGACTCGTCAGTTGAACAACATCGCAGTGCTCATGGCATAATAGTGCCTTGGTCGATTGCGAAAGCTAGGCAGTGCTCATGGCATATATTAGTGTCTTGGTCGATTGCGGAAGCAAAACTCACGTGCTTTGTATACTGGCGATCAACGGATCAAATCTTCACTCTGGGCACATGTAGCTAGCTAGCTAGCTCGCTACGACTCGTTTGTTTTGTGTTCCTGGTAATAGAGCTTTCACGTTGACACCTGACCACGGAAATTCCCAGTAGCTTGCTAAAGAGAGAGCACAACACGTGAACAATATTATGTTCTTACGGCTACCTTCGTACGTATAGTGTTCCGTGTCGGCCGAAATCCCCAACACAGACTCTACTAGAGGTGTAGTCTTACGATCAATTTGAAATTCATGAAGGTCTGAACAGGACAATAGTAAGTCTCTCAATTAAAATAGTTTCACTTTCCTACCACTAGCTCCTGTCATTCGACATATCTTGGGTGTCGAAGAGGTCCTCAACTTTTGTGTGTGATCCGGTTCTCGCACTCATCTTCCGCCGGTGTCTTGTTGTGAGGCAGCAATAATATGCAACAAGGAGTGTTCCTTTAGCAACTCCTGTTGCCTATCGCCTCGGAGCTTTGCTCGTAGACAAGTTCAGACATCACAACCTGAAGAGAAAGCACAAGACCCAAACCCAGACACTGTGGAAAACGGCGTGCGAATCGCTCACGCCACTGTCAGGATTTGACGGGGGGTCTTCTGGTGTTGGCTCTTCTGGTGTGGGTTCGGCCGTTGCAGCGCCCTCAAATGGTGGACGACATGGCGACATCTTGGTCTTGGCGGCAGCGAAGGGGCCCGCAGAAAGACAGTAAATCCCAGGCCCTTCTTCCATTCCTTCGTATCTACTGAAATCGTCAATTCCATCGCACATCGGATCAGCGATACCATGGGAACAAGTTGCGGTTGTTTCATTGCAGAGGCTTGGAATGACCCAGTCTGGCATGTGGCAGCCTTCGTATCGACAGCTCTGAAAGCACTCACTACCAGGAGGGTCAGCCAAGCGCCAATCTGGACATCTCTCCCACGTCTCATAGTCCCCACCGATACCAACACCGAGGGGACCTCGCGGATAGGTTCCATTCACAATAGCGTCCAGCTGCTCTCGAACATCAGCCGCCCTGGCTTTCATCATGGGGAGAAGAGGGAATAGGGTGGTGAAACTGGTGTCCACGCGCCATTCACCTGCAGGAGATAACTCAAAGTCATAGAGTGCACCACCAGCGCTCCAAGGATCGCTTCTCACATCATCCACTTGACTTTGGATGTGGTCCTGAATCTCCTGAACGAAAGACTTGTTGGCATAGACAGTGTCAATAAACTCACCCACATACTTTAAATAGGTTTCCTGGCGTCCTGGATCCGACAATAGTGCCCCCACCAATGTGTTTGCGGACAAGTGAGAACATGTTGGCTGAACGATTGACCAATGGATCAGGTTACTGTCACAAGCAGCATTCCCACAGACGAAACTGTTGGCAACGTTGAAATCGTACGGGAACATCTTCCATCCTTCTGCACCTCCAGCGTTGATGTCTTCTCCTGATTGTGCCCAATAAACGTTGTTGCCATTGCCCAGGGGGGAATCTAGATTGATAGTGACCGCATAAAAGGCCACCATTTTTAATGTATTCTCTCGGTCTAGCCATTCATCGGGGTCAAACGTCGTGGTAGTTGGAGCTTCCGGGTTGTTTACAAATACGCCAGTATCAATAAATTGTCCCATATTCTCGTCCCAGCTAGAGGTTCCCAAATCCCGGTCTATCAAGCCTTCACCCAGGATCATATCCGCACAATCTGTATCATACCTCAGATAGGCTAGTGCCGCATCCGCAGTGGACTGATTGAGGAAACCCAGAAAGGCCTGGGTGCACTCGAAGAAGGCGAAGCGCCCCAGGAAAGGGACCAATGGCCTGTGCTCGCCTCGGTTGAAAAGATAGGGTGGCGTAGCTTCGTTGGGATCATCAAGCCGGGCTTGAGCCTGCTGTAGCTGCGCATCCGAATACTGGCCGCATCCCCGTGACATCGTCTTAACCTTGTAAAGAGCAAAGTTGGTTGGGTCGTAGAGAGGAAAATTGCGGTGGAAGACATAGTCCTGGTCCGGGGCTTCTAAAAGAGTGTAATATCCATGAAACTGGTCGTTGATGAAAAAGCGAACCTTTCGTGCTCGTAGATGGGGCAAACCAAAGCGTGCGGCCATGCGATTTAGAGCCCAATCACGGGCATACGAATTTTCCTGATAGTGGTTTCGCAGGTACACACGCTCAGCTCCAAACATGGTCTGGTTGTTGCTGGAAAAATCCAGCTGAAAGGGAAAGGAGATCGAACCCAAGCATAGGGGTGACATAAGTGTCGATTGGCCCTTGGGACGGATTCGTCCAGGGATGTTGTTCAATGACAACAACACTTGGCTTGGATCATGGCGCACCGTGACGGTGGCAGAGTGAAATGGCTGATACACTTCGTACGAGGCATTCTGAAGCAAGTACTGGTAATCAGCTTCCAGCATAGTGACATGCAAATCCACAACAGTACCCATTCCACCTGGCACTGGGTGGCCCCTGCCATCCATGTTGAAAAAATTCGTTCCAAGTTCGTTCTGCGCAGTGAGCTCGGTCTTGAGTGCAGCCACTTGCTCTTCTCTCGAGGTCGAAAGGGGTGTCAGGACGTTCATCGCACCTGGTGTTGGTGTGGAGGTGAGCGTGTAGAAAAAAGAAGTGGCATCTAACGCATAGGTCACATCAAAGCCGTCTGTAAGGTTGGCGCTGGGTAAAGGGCCAACTACCGACAGCAGAGAGACGATTGTCTCGTTATCTCCAATGGCCAGCGTGATAGTATCATCACTTCCGATGCCAAATTGTGGAGACAGCTGAGTATCAAGCTTGTTACACAATAGCAAGTACTCATCTGGTCCAAGCACAGTGCCCGCGGGAAAGAAGAAGGTGTCATCATCTGTGAAGCCTTTGTCGTCGTAAAGCACGTAGCCACCCGAAAACAGATCAACGGGAGCGTTTGTAGTAGTGGGATCATTGTTGTAAATCTCCACCCAGTCGTTACCTTGGCAAACGCCAGAGGTGCCTTTGGAGGCAACTTCTGTGATAACCAATTCGCCGGCACTCAGAGACATCAAGGATGATGAGTATACCAGCAACAGCAGCAGCGCAACATTTCTCGAGGATTTCATTGAGAAAGGTGATGGAAGGAAATGTTATGTGATTTACGCCGTATCGTCAACAACCAAGTAAGTTTGATCGTGATGAGACGGACTAATGTCGCGCGCGACAAGATTGATTCAAAAATAATAATAGTCTTCTGTAGCAGTCTCCATGGAACTGATGTCGTAACAAGACAGATCTTGGACAGATATTATGAGGGCATATGTACAACATCAGATACCGTCTCATCTGGAAATTTGAGGTGTCACTGTCATTTCTATCCATGTGACACTTCAATCCTGTGGCTCACTGCCCGTGGTTTCAGAGAAGGCGACTGAATATTCTAATCGTTTGGCAACACTCAATAGTTCTTCTCGACACGCATCCAAAAAGGCTTCCTGTGCTCGTTCTTGACAAATCACCATGCAGCGATGGGCGCAAAGGTACAAATCCATCCTTCTGGGGCTGTATATTCCAGTATAATGTCGTCTCGATCCACTTCTTGCACCTTGTACGCCAACGTGATTGGAACGGGATAGAGGTCTCGCACTTTGTAAAATCTCGTGAGCCTGATCGCGGTGGAGGATCGGAGGTTTCATATTCACAGACAATGCAGACCGTCGAATTGTTGGAATCGTTGCCCTTGTGCGTCAACCACTTGAATCCACTTGAGTACCGAGAACTAGCCAAACTTCGCGCTGGCGTGGGTGTCTCAAAAGCTAGTAGGAGCATGGAAACATGATGCTCTCAACCAAAGCAAGAGGAAGGCGTCATATCCTTGGTCTCTATTTTAGGGGATAGACCCGACGCCTCGCAAGTGTCAGCCCTCGCGCATATCTTCCTTGTTTTTCATACCGTCAGTGCTTTTGAACCGGGTTTTGGCAACTCGGCGTTCATTAGGACTCTCAATGAATCAATCAAATTTGCCACTACCAAAATACTATGTGGCTATATCCTATACGTACACAGGTACTTGTTTCCGTCCAAATCTTCCTAGTCATTCCTCTCACAGTCACATCTATCGTCTCCTTCAAATCCATACTCATCCCATTCCGCCACTATGGTCCAAGATTCGAATAAGCTTTTCTCTTAGCTTCTGTAACTGCTCCGACTCTTCTTCGACAACACGACGACGTGCGATTTGGGGATCAGGGAGTGGCTTGCCAAAGCACTCAAAGTCAGCCACACCACGCCCAGGATTGCGAGGAGGCAATCCACCTCCGCCAAGATAGATTGCCACAGCCTGGTCAAGACAAAATTGACCAGACAGAAGAGATTCCGAGTGCCCGACAGCACCGGGAACACTAATCAAAGCTGACTTGCGAAAGTGGTCTCGCGCAGTCAGAGCCCCAGACATGGGCGTTGCTCCATCGAATTCAAGAGTAATGAACATTATCTCATGCTGGTAGTTGCGATCAACAGAGAAAGGCTCGACTGGGTCGACACGCCACGAGTAGCAAGGAGCTCCATAGAAGTAGGCGTTGTAATAGGTGAATAAAGATGCTCCCTCTTCAAATCCCTGCGCAAAGTCAATGGCTGCGTCACTGTATTCTGGCCACCCTCCGCCATCAACGTCTCTACAAGTGACAGAAAGGTAACCAGCTGACAAGTTGGGATTAGTCGGTATGAAGCTCTCCACCAGCTGCGTTCCGTTCTTCAAATTGATCCAGTCGCTTAAGAGCTGTGCTCCTGGAATCCAACGATCATGCCCAGATAAGAAGCGGTAAAATGTTTCGTCCCATTCTGCTGGTCCGACTAGTCCTCCAGCTGGATTATCCACGAGCTCTTGTCGAGCCGCAAGAAAAACGTCCCTTACTTCCGACCCTGTACGTCCTAGGCCATAAACTGAGTTGAATTGGGCAATCCAGTCAAACCACTTGGTAGCAAGTGTTTCAGCGGCATAATTCTGGTCCAAGTTGTGGCCATATAGCCCTCGATCATGGGGAACGACCCCGTCCAGCACAAACTTTCCCACTCTGTCAGGGAACATGGAAGCATAGATCTGACCGATCGTTGTTCCATAGGAGTACCCGTAGAAGTTCATGGTATCAGCACCAAGAGTCTCGCGAATAGTGTCCATATCACGAGCATAGTTTTGGCTGCTCATGTGTGGTAGAAGATCCTTGTGCTTCTCGTAGCAATCTTGCGCATAGTCTTCGCCCTTTTGAAGCCACTCGTCGGCATACTCAGGGGTGTAGGGTGGTTTCGTAAAACCATCATAGTCTTCGCCACACGAAAACGATGGAATACTCTCTCCAGCACCGCGAGGATCCCATCCAATCCAATCATATTTTCCACCGACGGTAGGGAGGAAGAACTGAAGGATAGCGAAGAGTAGACCTGATCCTCCTGGACCTCCGGGGTTAACAAGCATCATGCCTTGGTAATCTTCAGTGTCAGTATGAACCGCACGAGATACTGCCAGTTCGATGGTCCTTCCTTTTGGATCGCTGTAGTCAAGAGGTGCCTTGACGAAACCACACTCGATTCCGATCAGCTGGAGGTCTTCGTCGGCACAGGCCCCCCAAGCAAAATCATCGTTCGGGCCGGAAGAACCGCCCTTCTTCGAGCCCTTCTTCTTGGAACTCCTCTTTGTGCCGTGGCGGGCTGGATCGTCTTCTTCAAAGAGCAACCCGCGGATGCGCTGTTGTGTTCGAGATACACGTGTATCGAGATCAGGAGCATTAGAGCCTTCGAGACTTTGATGCATGGACGGACAAGCAATGTAGCACAGACCTGCTTACCTTGGATTCCCCAGTATGCCCATCTCCGAGTTCCTTTTCCTCGACCAGCAGACCTGCAGAAGCAGCGACGAGAGGAGGTGCTGTAATAATCACAAGAAAGAAGCTCCCGAGTTTCATAATGAGATGCAATGCAATTGTGATCACAAGCTTTCTGTCGGCAAACGGCGTTGGCGATTTGGTGAAGAGGTCGGATTTTGCTCTTTTCTACCGGTACCGTATGGCACATACGTGGGAATTCTAATTTCGTGTGTGGGGCGATTGCGAAAGTTAGACCTCTCCAGCTTAAAAGACAGGCTTTGTGGGCGATCGTGCACAAGCAACGCACGACAACACTGTTAATGGTTGGTCTAGAGTAGAGTACATACACTGTACATACAAACAGGGAGTCAATAAAGAGTCAATAAAGATAGTGCTTGATTTGGTAGAAAGACACGAGGGATAGAGAGATGAACGTTGGGCTCATGGTCGAAAAGAGGATTTTGTTGAGCACTGTTGTGTAGCATTGGAATCTACACTACTGGAGTACTGTGAAAGCAACCAATTTGTTGTCACCGGTTAGATTCCTGATTCTTGCAGACTGCATGTGCAATCACGAACCACTCAAGACTGATTTCAGTAGAGTCGAGTCCAAGGAGGTCGCGTTTAGGATTTCTAGAATCAAGAAAGCGACCACGGAAATTATGTGTATCTTTGCTGTGTAAAGGTCACTTTCTTTCGTCTCATTTTATTTGCTTTGCTTGAGAGCCAACGAGCCATCACTCTTGTCGAGCAAATCCTTTCAAAAGCTACTAACAAGTTTCCAACCATGAAGATATTCCAAAAACTTGCTCTTCTCCTTCTTGGCGTTGCCTGCGTAGCCAAGGTCCAAGTCGTTCGTCAGTTTCTCAGCGAGGATCAGGTAAGTGCTTTCTTGGCCACCATTGATAAAGAGCACCAAAAGAATCCCTTGGAGACTGTTGATCGCATCATGACCAGCACGCCTCTTGATGCCGGTTTACACCAAAGCATTCGCGAAGCCTTGCTTCATGAAGATACCAGCGCGACGACGACTATTGTAAGCGACGAAGAGGGAGAGATCCAGGTGGCCCTTTCTACCCTTTACGAGTCTCATCCTCACACCGATCTCTATGGAGCTGAGGTAAGTAAAAAACATTGGTTTCACACAATTCTACATCTCTTTCTTCAACAAGACTCTTTTCTCTCTTTCTCAGGGTGACGTCCAAGGAACCCCTGTAAAAGGCAAGGCTGGTTTTGTTTTCCTGGAAAGCTCGGAAGATGTGACCTTTCGGCACGGATCTGAACAAATCAAGGCCGAAGACGGAACCTTGGTGGTCTTTGATGGTGACGTTGAGCATCATACCCAAGTCCTTGGCAATGCTGGAATCCGCATTTTGGGTCCCTTTACCGTTTTGGGATCCGGCTTGAGCTCTGCCTGCTTCCCCCCAGCCTGCTAACCAGCCACTATCTTCCTGGTCCGTCGGTGTTTCGGGCACATGCTGTGTGTTGCGTGAGATTTCCTGTGAATATTAATCATAGCGATAGGTTACAACAGGCATGATTAACGTGTTTCCAGATGATATTTCTTTTTAGAGGAAGGAGTAGCGCTAGGAATTGCGCTGGCACCATAGGCGAGGATGGCGGCGAGCTCGATGAGCAGCAGCAGGGTGGCCTCGAAACTGGGCGTAGCGACACTCCAGCACCTGTTCAAGCTCTGGCAGTCTGAGTTTCGTAGTGAACTGTCACGGCAGATCTGATGCGTGCTTGTATAGTGTACTGCGCCACAAGCGCCGCAGGGCCCAACATGGCGAGCTTTCGCGTGCATTTACATGATAACCTAGCAACTTCACGCTCCCCCCTAACAGAGTCTCAAACGAACTTACACAGTTGCAGTTGGACTAGTGCGTAATGCAAGGTGATGTTTCGCCAAAGGGATTGTTCTATTTCTGTTTAAAATAATTGTACATTCTCATGTCGTGCAGCTCTCTTGGGTTCGTTCAAGACAAAAACTCCACTCTTCAGCTAATAGTCTGCTTGCTTGTTGTTGTTTAAGCAAGGGTTCCAATGATTGGGAGGTCAGCGGCCATGCCGATCTCTCCGAGCTTCTCGTGAACCATAAGT
>JAVCKV010172983.1:0-17531 GCA_032274145.1 Herpochondria borealis | reverse complement strand
GCGAGTAAACGAAGTGCCGAGGAGGAAGCTCGGCACCGGCTTGTGCTGACTGTGACTGTGAAGTGACCAACAAATCCATGCTCGAACAGCCAACTCCCAATTCGAACCCCCTGATTCAACACCTGTGAGGCTAATTGGGAGAAAACAAAATCAGTTCGAACCCCGATTATACCCTTTTAGTGCGACTTTCTAGACATATCACGCGAAATGCCGATAATGTTTACCCAAACTTAGAGCGCCCCTACTGCTTATCCGAAATTCCCCGGCCCTTCTGAATATGCGCCTGCGTCAAACGCCTCCACACCGGATATCGCTCTAGCTCTGCTGGAAGTCCTCCTCGCTTCTCAGAAGGCATCTACCCCACTCGCCTCAAAAACTCCGCTTGTATTAATTTTTACAGTCTCTGCGCGCGGCCCCCTTGCACGGTCCCGCAATTTTAGCGACGAAGAAGACCTCATCTTATTTAGAGATGATTCAGCTGCGAAAGCCAATATGGCTGGAATAGAGAAATTTCGAAGAAGTTCTAAGCGAGCCGCTGCACATGCTAACGAGAACAAGCGGATGAAGGACAAGCAGACATGGAAATATGTCCAATGCAGATACAAGCGTCTTCAAGATGTTCATGCGCGAGCGAAAAGCTGAAAAGAGCGCGCGTTAGGAGTTGGTGGGGAGGTCTGCGAAATAAAGAAGTTTCTCAAGACTATGAGCGGGGCCCTCCAATGAAAGTAAAAGGACCTTGACGCGGAGAATGATGCGGAGAATTAAAAGAGGCAGAGAAAGAACGTTTAGGTCGAAATTTTGTTTTGATGACCACCAACTGCGCTGTGGATAGTAATTCCCAGGCCCCTTCTTAACACAAAAGGACTAATCCGGAGCTTTCTGTTAGTTGTTTTGGAGGCAATGATATGCAGCTCTTAAGAAAATTCCTACATGACGCTTTTATGGCCCGTATCGCACTCGACCGTACGGAGCGCAGAACTTACCGTGTGTAGTACGGCACAAAAGATGCCGCACATCGACCCCGGGAAACTTCGACACGTGTACGCCCACTCCGGGTGGTCAGATTCAGCTACCATTTCCCCACTCCCCCACTCGGGTAATATTTGAGCTCTGTAGGACTCCTTTACTTCATAACTCCACCATCTTGTAGTTCCAAGAGTTTTGATTGATTGAGATGGGTGGCTTGCTCACTGGGTGCAGCTGAAAATAACTTGTGCTCACTGTAAGGACACACGGCTCTATCTGAGAAGGTCTATATTAGTGTGCTGGGCGGTATGGCAAAATACTGTAAGTGCCAGGGTCACTCTATGTAGTTCTTTTCGGGGGGGTTGCCCTTGGACCGTATTGGGCCATGAATCCCGCCTTAAGAACTCGCCCAGCCGCTCCATAAGCTTTCTGGGTAGCACCGGGGGTTTTCGCTGGCAAGATCATTGATGGTACCGAATTCTACCCGCCAATTAAAGCCCTTTTCCCGTCTCGTCTTTTCTCGTTCTGGTTGTTGGTTGTGCCTTCAGTTTTGACACCCACAACGCCGAGCGCCGACATCTTGCGCGGCCACATGTGTTTGTTTTCTCTACTGGGCAGCTCATTCATCAAGTGAGATTCTCCGATGTACGCCCGATAGATGTCAAGTATGAACACCGTTTCGAATTGAAGGAGAAGCACGCATGGCCGGTTTTTTTTACCGTCGTCCCAAAAATGAAGGAAGTAGTGAAACACGAGATCGATGTGAATCTGGAAGAAAACTTCATAAGCCTAGCGTATTTTGCATGGGGATTTCGGAAGGTGACAGCAGACAAGACAGAGGTTACAGATTCCGTATCGACTATCGGGCATATAAAAAGTTTTTAAAGGTAGAAAAGTTCCCGATGCTTAAGTTGGAGGAGATAATCGAAGAGTTGCGCGATTGGAAGATCTTCAGCCGCCTCGATACGTTTGTTGGATACTGCCAGATACATCTTGCGAAGCACCTACAGGAGATGAGCTGCTACCGTTGCAAATATGGAGCCTCCCATTGCAACTTCGTGTCTCTCAGCTTTATCAACACACAGGAATATTTCCAACGCATGTCCGATGAAGTGTTTGCATATCTGCCCTTCGGCTTCGATTTCATTGAAGACTTCTTCGTGCACTCTAGTGATACGAACGAGCACCTGGAACATCTTCTGCTTTTGATAGAGCGCATGAGCAAGATCTAGCTGAAGCTGAAGCTGATTATGCTCTGTTAATTAATAAGAGACCTTATTGAAGTGCTTGGGCACTTTGTTCGCTCGTGTGGGATTGATGAGGACCCGGCGAAGTTGTAGAAAGTCCTTAACGCCCCGATACCGTGAAAAAAGACGATAGGAAGTTCCTGGTTCTTGCGTTATTCTACTGCTGGTTTTTGGCAACCTTCGTGATAAAGCCGCCCCGTTGCATGCGCTGACGGTAGAAACTTGCAAGTTTGAGTGGATTGAAAAGGCAGATGGGAGCTTCAGATAACTCAAGATTCTCCTCGCAACACCCCCGATCCTGGCCTTCACAGACGGCAGAAAGGAGTTAATGGTGTATACGGATGCATCGTTGTATGCAATTGTAGCGGCCGTTATGCATGAACGGGACGAGAAGGTAGTCTATGCAGTCTAATAAGAATTATGAGGCTTAAAGTTTTGGAGAAGTGGCACAGAACGTTTGAGCGAAAAGGGCCGGCGGTGGTGTTCGAGCTAAAGAAGTTCTGCCACTGCCTCCTCAGGGCACATTCCAGAGTCTTTAGGGATCAAAAGGAACTGCAAAAGCTTTTACGAAGAACGACGTTCACGGGAGGTTGACAAGATGGCTCAATTTCTTGACTAGTACGCGCTTGTTGAGGCGTATCATGTCACAGAGGATCATTCACCACAGCGAGCGATCATTTGTGCTCCAGCTGGAGAGCTTCTACTGTGTGAGCAGATCTCATTCTGGAACAATGCCCTCTTACGTTCATGAGCTAGGGTGTACGCAGCGAGTGGGCATCCGCTCTTAATTGCGCAGACCTCCAACGAGTGATTTGTCCTGGTGACCAAAGCGCCACTTAGCGAATGCCGAAGCGTGTAAGTCGCGAGGTGCGTTGGAGACTCGTTTGGCGGTAAAAGGTAGTTTTGCGGTAATTACAGCCGGGTGGCGCTACATTATTCCCCCGAATTCGGCAAGTAACACTGCTGTATTCCATCACCTCCACATGGAGAGATCGGGCTGTAGAACTGGACAAAAATGCCTTTCGGTTTAGGTTTACTTCCCTCTTCTTACTACCTCCCCACTACAACCTTCTTCATCGCCTTGCATGCGCGTGTTGAGTACCATAAACGTGACGGCCTGCAGCGCGCCGACGGTTGCAATGAGCATTAAAACAAGATGTAGAACGCGGGCAACTTTTTCAGCCGCTTCACTGTCGCACATGCCATGGAAACCGCATTCACCGTGAGAATTCGACGCAAGTAACGATTATGCTTTACTTACCAACTGCACCGCCGGCATGCAAGCCGCAAACTATGAAGAAGGGCACCACTAGGTGTACAATACCGCCCGAAACATGCAGTGCAGAACCTCGCCCAACGCCCACAGCTCGAACCAAAAAGCTGACACTCCATACAGGTCCTGTATAGAGGAAGAAGTTTATGCGTGGGATTCACGACAGCGGAGTTGAAAGAAGACAAACGCAACTGGCCTTGGATAGATTGATCTGCGGTTGAGCAGAAACGGAACTCTAAACACCGCCTGAGGGATTCGGAGCTTTGAACTACAGCAACAAAAGGACAATTGCAGCTACAGCGAAGGACAAGACTAGCAAGGGTTAGCGAGGGACGGGGGGACGAGATCTAACGCGCGCTAGGGTTAGGAGTATACAAAAACGCGGAAGAGGCTGGACTGAGGATGCGAGCTACTTAGCGGAGATTTTGTCTCGCAAGTACACGCAGCCCCGATCCAAAACAGCGTGGTTTAATCGGACTTCGTAGCCACAAGACGACGATACTAGTAGGGATATGATCAGAACTGTAAATTTTATAGATCCTTTGCACTGTGTGGTATGCACGACACATACGGTTACATGCGTGGTGCACTGCGCTAATGCATAAACGTGTGGTGCAAAATGACTATAGTGCTTGATGCCACGTGTAGTGGTGCATAATGTGCACATATAATAAACGACGTGCGAAGTACAGTATCGCGCTAAATACTACCTTACACGCCAGGACGCTTGGTCCGAACTTACTACATTCTGATTTCGAACTACAGCATTGCTATTTTCAAGAAAGGAGGTACCGTGGCACAGAAGTACGTTTTACTCATTTTTGGGTACCGTATTCAAAAGACGCAGCGACCTAAATGTAAAGCGAAAGAACAAATAAGAATCACAACTGAAATCCTCAGTGGCATCCAGCACAACTGGCTGGGAACCCATGCAAGATGTTTCTGGAATCACAATACCCATAGCACTCTTGCCGTACTGGTTTCACATCAAAATGCAGCAATTACGAAGAAAGCCCAAACGCTATGAAAAATTCTGCGCAAGTTCGTTTGCCTTCAAAAAGCCTTCATAGTTTTTCGTTGTCCCTTTCGTGATCACGGCATGAATATCTTTGGGTCTGGTTGGTGCATAGGTCCCCAACTGGTTCGTACATAGAATCGCATTAATCGGGGTGCGATGGGGAATACAATCCTCCTTTTGTGGAAGGGAGAAATTGCAAGTACGGTGGATTTATTTGCATCTTCCGTCCGCACCGGCTGACATTGAGGTTTTTTTTGGTACAGTTGTCAAAAATACCTGCTTTAAAAAGTCTTTTTGGAGCAACGAAAAGTTCAAGCTCCACGACTTTCATCGCTCAGATACTCGGGAGCTCTCTTGTGAGGGCAGAAATAGCTCTGTTTCAACGATGCGCCATATTCAAAACATACCTTCGACGCCCCGCGGGGCTTCGGACGGATGTAGTTGTGGGCAATTTTGCCGCAGAACCGTCCTCGTCTGAAGGATTACCTTGCTTCACGCGTACGCTGTAAAATTTTCTTGCGGTACGATCTCATGTTCCTCCGCCACACGTATGAAAGATTAAACAGCCTCTTAAGTCTCCAGTTGGATGGCGAGTTCATTATTGATAATAGTCAATTCTTTTTGAACTTGTTAGATGGACTTAGAAACATGCCTATCACCTCCCCCATCTCCTTTTTCTTTAACATGACCTATGAAAGTGCTGGCTCCCGTTAAATCTCCCCATTCAGCCTGTTCCATTACCCTGTGGAGTATTAGTCGTGCAAATACGTACCTTCAGTCCCGTATTATTCTTGCAAATACGTACCTTCAGTCCCAAGAACACCGCGTGGTGGGTCCATTTATTCAGATTGCTGCGTGCAGTTAGGTTTTATGTGGAAACGGATGCAATAGAAGATGTTTTCGGCAAAGGTTAAATTTGTTGCATGTCCAGACGGCTTAAATGTGTCTATTTCCTCGTCATGCTCTTCACGTGGGGGATTTGACTGCGTTGGATGGTATTTTGTTGCTTCGAAGGGGTTTATATCGTCTTATTCATCATACATTATAATTGCAGTAACCAGAGCGATACACTTGCGCACGAGACTTATTTTTTAACCTACCAGTAGGTCACATATATCCATATGTTTGGTTTTTGGATGAATTTACGTTCATCGAGGAGCGAAATTATGTTTGTTTACAGGTTCATGCACGTTGGAGCTTTTCATTGCTGAATCCAAGACCTAGAATAACTGAAATTTTTGCGCTCTTGCTGCTTTAGAAGCAGGTGGGGGAGGGGGAGGGGGTTAAAATTCTTGAAAGGACTTGCAAAGTAGGAAATTTATGTTGAAGGTCGAGTGGAGAGAGGTCGTGAGATCAGACGAACACGCTGAGCGACGATTTAACGGGAAAAGCCTTTACGGGCGGTTCTTCGGAAGGGATACAGGTCTGTGGAAGCGGTTGAGGTGCCAGTTCAGGAACTATTCGTGGCCGGTTACGTGTAACTATTTTTTCTGTATTTGCCGGTCACATAGCTTCATTAGGATGTTGGATGAATACAACACTTATACGATGCTGCATTGCCGTGGGTCGATTTATCAAGGATCTTTGTTCCTTATCATGGACATCATGATGCTATTTCTCCTATACCGTTGGTGCAACAAACATATGGCTAATATATGGTGGTAACGCACTTCTATATATTATACTCATAAAAAAGATCTGAAAGAGTTCATTGTACTGCATCTAGGGATAAAAATGGCAAACAGCTGGCGAACGTCCGGGAGGTGTCAGAACGTTTACAGCATTTTATACGGAGCATTTAAAGACCTATTTTGTACAGAAGCAGTACGAAGGAAGAATTTGTAACACTAAATGAATTCTTTATTGAAAACACAAATACTATGGATGTCTCGTTGACCAGGAAGGGGCTTTCTTTAAACGAAGCTGTACCTGCAATTTCGAAAGGAAGCGGCCTACGTTTAACGATGAGCTGCAAGTTCCCATCTCATTTCAAACATTGAATATAACTTTTTAAAGCATACATCTATACATCTATCATTTAATCGTACTTTTCGTCGGAGTCCTCCTCGCCGTCATCCAAAATCATCATGAACTCCCTCCCAAAATCAATGCTCTTCAATGCTACGAGCATTACGGGCTCTGTGCGCTTTATGTTCTAGCAATTAACTCACCGCGCTTGCAGTATTGCTGAACACTTCGAGCTGCAAATTAGGCTGTCTCCTCTCGACTTGACTAGTCTCCGCTTGAGTTTTCTACTCATCAGTAACCAGTTATTCAGGTAAGTGGAAAAGAACATTAGTGGATAACGGGCATGAACAAAGGTGCAGATTTTTGAACCGACGCTATTTGTGCCTTTGTTGCTAAACATGCTGCGCGATGACTCGAAGTAAAGTGCAGTAGATGTTGAATCATGCCTTTTTCATATACATGATTCTTTCTCCTTTTTCCTTCCTTGTCTGCCTGTGCATGGAGAGGTAAGTTTATATCAACGGGCGGTACAATTTTATTTCTTGGCGTAAAGCCCCATAGAATGCCTGGCTGCGTATTGCGCGCGCTGCTTCATAACAATAGCAACCCCAGGATCACGCGGGTAAGCAGTAAAAGGGTTGGATAGTAACAGATATTCAGATAGACAGAGAAATGTAGAAATAGACCGAATTTTCAGAGCACACGTACAAAAACACGCCGAACAAAAGTGCATGCAGACGTAACCACATTCAGATAGAGAATCTGAGTCCGAATCTTACTCTGATGCAGCTGTGGTTGCCGGAATACACGCAGGCGCAGACGGAAACCACAAGGCACACATAATTCCAGGCGTACACTTACAAGGATGAAGTGCACTTCAACCCTGATACTAATACAGACACGCATACAGTTCCCGTATCAATCGTAGATATATATTCTGAATCGGGTGTACCCTGAAAAGCTCGTTTTTGTACATGAAGACACAGACAGTACCCGGCGGCCTGTCGCGCAGTGCCGGAGACGCGCCAGCGATATACCGGCTTTCGGCGGCGAGATGTATAGGAGACCAAAAGGCACGGTGGCAGCCCGTCGACCACCGCGGATATTCGTACAGCTGAGACATGGAGGCACGTCGTTTCCGCTATTTTCGCGTCGATCTTGTGTCCAATGTTGGGCCCGGAATTAGGCGGAGAAGCTCAAAAGCGGTCCATATCGAGATATACAACAATTCACACAGGCACGACTCCGCGCTCGAGGTGCACTAAATGCGGAGCGCGTTCAAAGTTAAAGGAGAGAGCTAGCTTAACTACTTTCCGCCCCTATGAAAGATAGGCCCCGACCTTAAACCCGGGCGGTCCTTGTTCAAAAGTGAAAAGTTGTGCCGCGTAACGTGTGGAACATTGACGCAAAATTCGACAATATTGTGTAATGTTTGCTAAATGGTGTTTATCTGCGTAGAGATATATTTGTATATTCGGAACTTGTTTTCATTAACGAGAACTACGTTGAAAAGTTTGGGTCGGTTGCGTCCAGAAGTTGCGTCGATATCAGAAGCGACGCGGCGTTGTCGTTCATGCCGAAGAGACCTGAATTATCTGGCTGCGTCTTGTGAACGTACTGCACGTTTCATAGCTAGGAAGTAACTTTCTATACATGAGCTCAGTGGACAAAAAGAAAATGCGAGTGTCATTCTGCGATGAGCGTTGGGACATCAATTCGTGCGCGACTGATGAGGCACTGGCTCAAGTAAAGCACGAGTAAAGCGGGATGTACTTCATTCATGCTTACATGAAGCAATTTAAGGGGCCTTCTTTGACTTTCGGACACGCAGTAGGTGCGCGCACCAATGAAAAAGCACTTTGGCATGCATGTCTTGGTCACTCCAACTCATCGTTCCTCGACACCTTGTTTGGCTGTGACGCGTACAACGCGAGAAAAGACGCGAGGCCGGAGACAGTTGACTGAAGTTAATGTGTAACAAGCAAGGTTATACGTATCTCCCGGCAAATTCCTTGTGGATGACGCGGATTGCCCAGTTTTCGTTTGCTGACGTCCGCGTTCCCCTACGCACTTCCAGCGGGATTGGAAGTCGCTACATTCTACTCTTCGTCGATGCAGTTTCTTTCATTTTTGGGTAGAGACTCCAGCAGGAAAATAAGTATTTCCGGATTCTTTAACGTGTTGCGTTGAACTCCTCGAAAAATATTTCAAAAAATTGCGTTCAAAGTTTCCACACCGACTATGAATCTGATTTTCACAACAAGCTTGTTTCTTTGTTCCCGCTGATGAAGGCATTGCGCACTTGTTTTTCGTCCCATACACTCCGCAATTTCATGGTCTTTTCAAGTGTTAGAATCCATCTTTTCTGCAGCACACCCGCGCTTTCCAACTCTTTGCGCGCCTGGAAGATTAATACTCGGCGGAAGCGAAAAAATAGGCAGTTCGCATTCTCAAAGTCGGTCTGAGGACTCCTCGGAATCGTCCCACCGCATGAATTTGAGTACAAACACATCTCCAATCGTTCTACGATTCGAATTCCTCGGAGCGCAATTCGAAGATCACAGCGATGGAGGATGAGTTTAGTATCACACACCCCTACTAAAGAGTATGTGTACAAGAATAGTGCTACGAGAGCACTGTAGTCCGATTAGGTAGCAGGGATCCCGTGAAAGGGGCCTGGTGGCTTTTTTTAACTGTACCTACTAGAGATACGGGGATACAGATACGTTGTAAGGATATCTTGCGGACTTTATAGGCCTAATGAGAGCGCTGGGCGCTCTGTGAGCTAGCAAGGTAGACAGAAAACTCTCTGATGCTGAGACGGGGGTGGTAGAGCAGTAGTAGATGAAGCGGAGGTCGCGTCCGCTGGCGACAGGGGTAAAAGGAGGAGACGCACTCTCTGGAGTATAGGACGGGGACAGGGTATGCAATGCAGCGCTTAGCTCGCACCAGGGAAATAGGGAAGGGCGAGGGGGAGACGCGCTCACTGTCGTGAAGAACCGGGTGCGAAGGGGGAGTCGCTCTCAATAGCGACAGGGAACGGAGACAGAACAAAATGCACAGCGCGGTTTGGGACGGAGGAATAGGGTGCAAAAAGCGGCGCTACAACTCGAAAATCGTAGTGGATGGGAGGGGGGAAGGAGGGAGTCGCACTATCTGGAGACAGGACGGGGACGGGGTAGACGCACTCACTGGCGTCAGGTACGGAAGATACGGGGTAATACCGGAACGCGACGCTACAACTAGTGCAGGGAACCGCCCCAAGGGACAAGGGACAGTCGCGATCCGGGCGACCCTGACAGGAGCACGGAGGACCGATTAAAAAACACTCGCTCGCGTTTTGAGACGGTCAAGGGGTCCGGTTGTGAACCTTTGTCGACATAAACGGGCGCAGTAGGCGGCTGGAGTGGGTACATCCGGGACACGGCACAACAGCTCGCGAAGGGAAAGCTCCAGAGAAGTTTTTGTTTATTCAGACCAGACGGTCACGATGAGACGCGAAAAAGCGCTTAAATACTAAAGCGCGAGACGAGCCCACGTGCAGTCTAATCTACTGTAATCTAGATACAGCAGAACTAATATAGTAGGGGTAGCCAACATATAGGGAGACGTAGCTATGGTGCCTTCCATACCACACTGTTCTAAGCCAGCTACTGTGTAGCTGAGTATGAGTCACGAGACGGGCTAATATTGAATAGCCCCAGGGATTAGGATAAGGGAATATTCCGCCGTATCGAAATTAACTTGCTTAAGTACAGTAATCCCATTTAGCTACCTGATCGTCTCAATAGTATAAGTCAGGTAGGCTGTATTATACTACAATGAGCTCAGCGCTCTTCCTGAGCGCGAAACTTGTGTTTTAATTCCTAGCCCCACCGATACGAAATTCAGGTCGTTCCGCTTTTTGTTTAATAACAAGAGCCGGCCGGAAAGCACGATTGAACGGTTCAAATCTTTTCTCGTCATTATTGGCTACAATCAAACGTCAGATGACTACGAAAATGCATTTTCACCAGTCAGCTACTTTAACACTGTACTCTCAATTATCTTTTATGCAGTAAGAAACAAGCAAAGCGTGCATCATTTTGACGTTGCGAACGATTTACTCTACTGACATCTGAAAGGGAATCTTTTTTTCTATCTTTTGCGTGGCTTTCAGCACCCGAAACATATTTACAAGCTTCTTAGGTTAATCTACGGCTTAAAGAAAGCTCCGCGTGTGTCGGTTAAGACTTTCTCTGCGACGCTCTGATTGATTTTGGTACGTATACTCTTCATCATGGTGATTCAGGAGTCATGGGCACAATCAAGGGCACCTTTTCCATCACTCTAGACCGCCCCATCTCCTCTGCTAGCGATGCAGATATAGAAGCGTTCAAACACGGGCTATAGACGCACTGCGACAGACGCGACATGAGCGACGTCAGCAGGTTTTTGAATATGACGATTCAGCGCCATTAGAAAGGGCACTTCCTTAATCATAAGGGGTACATTCAGAAGATTTTGGAGAGGTTCGCATGCGTGACTGCAAGCCTGCGGCCACTCCAATTTACCCGTCCATGTAACGTTCAATCACAAAGCGCAAGCCGCAAAAAGAAGACGACGCAACCAAAACAGTGATTGTATCTTTTCGATGGCTTGGGCGATCGAAATTTGAATCTTCAAAAACAACACGCACATACAAATATGTGCGGGTACCAGCCTGAGGCTGGGTTGCAGGTACCTGCCATCCGGACTGTTTTTAGCAGGCTGTCAAGCGTCTGCTTTTTTTTAGACGGTCCATAGTGAGTGGCCGTCAAATTTTAAGCTTCAGGAGCTGGTGGGGTAGATGGGACTGAAACAGTAGGATGGGAACGGATTCTGACTACTTGCAACCGGCGCCGCTTGTTCTTGAACTATTTCAGAGCCTCTCTCACACCATGAAACGCAGTTAAATGGACCCTGATACTGTTGCCCTATCGCCTGAACAGCGTTAGACGCTAGTAAATGCCAACCAGGGCGGACTCTGGTATGTCTTTCAATTCTAGTAGCTGGGCTACTAGACACATTACCTACACTATTCTCTCTGTAGGTTTCACCTGTATGAATTTCAATTCAAATGACGTCACCGATTTTCGAAAATGGTGACACCTCATCTTGGTGCATCATAGAAGCGTTGTACGTCAGGTAGCAAACCTTTTATAAAATAAATTGTTACCTTTGTCGTGTCAAAGGCGTTACAAAGGCACGGGAACAAGCCCATAGCCTGTCATAGTATTTTGCTAGTTCTCTTGGAGATTTTTTAACACTGTCCCACGAATTGAGAGCTCTGGTTAAGATTTCTTTTCTAGCGTAACGGTATCAAAACGAGCGCCTCGTGATACTAAGCAGGGCTATCTAGTCGTCTTCTGAAGACCAACAGCAGCATGAGTGAGAGAGGTGGATTGGTGTACAACTCTCCAGCTTGCGAGTAGGAGGGACCGAGTGGCGTTTGTGTTCTCACACAGCTACGCCAAGTCATAAGCCCAGCGTAGAGGTGAGTCAGAAGGCCAGGGGCGTGCGCTGCTCAGACCCTTACACAAAGGGTGAGAAAGGGGTTCCTCGGGAGAGGGAAAGAGAAAGGCGAAAGGCGAACATTAGTGCGGTAAACGTAGTTTACTGCGGGAAAAAGAAGTGAACACCCTGTACTGATGTCTGGCACTTCCGCTGACGTCACGAAAGCTAAAGTACCAGCAACCAGCCGCTTTCACGTGTACGCTGCGGCGGTCGGTGGTCCTTTGTGTACCATCGGTCACCGGGCTACTGTAACGCAGTACTGCGTTACCGTAGCCCCCTGCACTTTACGGTTGTACAGTAGCTCCCGCTTCGTACTGCTGTGCTGAATAAATGAACACTACGCTGGTGCTGCAAGCTACTATTTTACAATGGAGTGGCAGCGCATCATGCATGGCAGTGCACTACTATAATAGCGTTCAAGGGTGTGCCGTCACACCATGTACGATGGGGCGCCACTGTAAGAACTTACAGTGGTGTGCGGTTGCGGCATATATGGTTGTGCGTCACTGTTCAAGCGTACAGTGGTGTCGAATCACACCATACATGGTGATACACTACTGTACTAGCGTACAGTGTTGTACCTTCACACCATATATGTTGGTGTACCACTGCCCGAACGTACAGTGCTGCCGTAACATTCTCGTGCAGCGACGCACAGCCGTATACCCACTTTAGCAGCCGGTAGGTGAGGGCTGCAATGGATTATAAAAGTAAATTGGGCTTTTCGGCCGACAAGTCAGATTCTCCTGCTTTTTTTAGGTTACTTAAGAGCAGACGACCGTACCCTACCTGCCTTTCAACCCCTTTAGTTTTCCTTCCGTGTATCGTGTCATCCAAAGCTAGAAAACCCATCATTCCACCCCTCCGCCGCGTGCAACAACGCGTTATTGGCAGGGGTGACGAAACCGACCCGGGCGCGTCCCCTTCTGGCAGTGATTCCGGCGCTGACGCTTCCACATCGCCCGCGGGGGCTCTCGCGGTTCTATCTGCGTCGAAGCTTGACTGAGCCTCTGTGCCGACCGGGCGTAGAGTTCCGGATCCGTTCGGGGACAAGGACGGGGTGACTCTGGCGTCTTGTGCGCCTCTATTTCTGTGCCCCAAGGGCTAGAAGCCACCCATGGCCCGAGGGTTGAAGGACAGCGTTCCGTCTTCTGATAAGAGCTCAAAGACCGACGAAACCGGCGGTGAAACTCTCTGTGGTCCCCACGCCGGGCCCTATCGTACGGGTCTCGTGCCTGCCGGTATCTCGGAGAGTCAGCCGAATTCCCAGGCTGCCGTTCAGGTTGCTGCCAGTACAATTAGGAACACGGTATCTGCTGCGTTGGCCATGACGACTTATGGCGGCGCCGCGGCGATGCTGGTGGAGGCTGGCGCTGATAAAGCGTCGGCAGAGCACTTTACGGTGCCTTCTGCCGCTGTCATCGGCGCGCGGTTCCGGTCTTTCATTGAAGTAGGGGCCGTTCGGGCCGGCGAAGAATACCTCGTCCAGTAAGTTCGGTATGTGGCAGCGATTGAGGAGATTAGGGTGGGTGGTACATGCGGGCGGATTGTACGACGCACAGCAGCGCTTCAAGTCCCGTGCGACACAGTGCAGGGGCTTTCCCTGGTTCGGGCGCACCTACGGCGGCTTCTTTTTCCTCGCGACGTAACCTTCGTGGCTTGTAGACCTGGCAACCGTTTCGACGGACGACTCGCCGTTGTCCGCACGTCTACAGATGCTAGATCGCCGTCACGCTTTCGGGTTATCTGGGGTACGCCGACCGGCGTCACAAAGTAGCACCTGTTCTTTCGCAGTTAAAGATCCAGCGTCCGTGATAACACTGTACGCCGAATAAATAGGCGCGGATCCGCTCGAGGGAAATCGGCTGTCCTACTTTCCCGAATTGGCAGGCCAGCGACGGCTGGTGGCACGCTTGAATGGAGGCCACTAGATCTGACAGACAATGCATCTCGACCAATTCGTAGTGGTAGTGGACGGCCCGTCGGAAGCCCACTTCGCTCAGTTACTGAGCGATTAGGTTTTGCATCAGGGGCGGGACGAAGGATAAATGCCGTTATTACTCTAGAGCTGTGGTGGCCCCAAGCCGCGGCGCTCTTAGTCATGGACACGCGCTCCTCCATGGCGCTCTCTGGCCATCGAGCGGTTGGAATTGTAGCATCGCGCCCAAACGAGCCGGGCGCTTCTTACCCCTCCTTTTTCCAGCGAGGTGCTGTACAGCTTTACAGCACCGTCGCCTACCATCTTACAGCGGCAAGGTGGGCCAACACCGTCTTGAGGGGAACCATACCGTTGTGCGGGCGCAAAGTGTATGCTACCGGTACAGGAGGACGGGGCACACCACTTTACACGCGTATAGTGGTATTCCACCGTACCCAACGTACTGGCACACAAATATACGCATATACTATTGTGCGCCACTACATGTGGTGTGTCAGTGACATCAGTTTACGTTCGTACAGTAGGTCATTACCGAACATGACATCGTGGCACACGGAATGTATGGTCATACAGTATTGTGCCACCTCACATGAAACGGTGGCGCACCATACACGGTGATGCACCATCGTGTATGATGTGGTGGTACACCACTTTACGTTCCTACAGTGATGTACCACCACATAGGGTATGATGATACACTACTGTACGCTCGTACAGTGGTGCACCTTCATGCTTGACGCGACGTCACCCCACTGTACATCAGTACAGTGGAGCAACGGCGTAGGTGTTTCTTCATCACGGCAGTGCGAAGCGGGGGTCAATGTACAACTATAAATTTCAGGGGCTAAGGTATCCCAGTACTGCATTACAATAGCCCGGTGATTATTGCGATGCAACAGCCCACCGACAGCGGTCGCGCACACGTTTACGCAAAGTGTAGTAGTATTTATGCAGTCCAGCCGTCAGCGGAATTGACCGCCTACAGTAGGTAGCTTGATTCCACATTTTCCTTCCCCCGCAGTAAACATTCGTTTCCTGCACGTCTCCTCGCTTTCCGGCCCCCTGCCCCTCCTCTCTCAAGCAAACCCCCTCACCCGTTGTCCAACGGGCTGAGCAGCGCACGCTCCTGGCCGTCTCGCTCAAGTCCCCTCTGGGCGTGTTACCAGGCGTAGCTGCGTGAGCACACACACGCCACTCGGCCCTTCTTTCTCGCCAGCCGTCCATTGGTCTCCCGATCTACTTCCCTCTCCCGTGGCGCTCTTGGTCTTCTGCTGATGTAGAACCAGCCCCACGAGGTATCAAAGCGCGCTGTCTGTGATAATACATATTGGTCTCCAGACCTAGAACCGTAGTTTTACGGGGACGTGTGCTGGGCCATGGGTGATTACACACTTGATCACATCTCAACTGCTGGTTCAGCGAGTGAGGAAAATTGGAATGATTCGCCAGCTAGCGGCCCTTTCGCCACCATAACACCACATCCTAACTACCCTTCCGACATCACCCGTAGCCAGGTTGTGCACCGGGTCGGTGGGCACACACCGGTATCTTCATCAGGGCTTCAGGCGATCAAACCTGGGGATCAGAAGCTTCCGAAGCAGCGAATCCCTAACGGGGAGTCACGCTCCGCCGTGCGAATGGTAGCTCCGCCGCAGGTGGTCAGGCGGGAACATACTTTGCTCTTCCTGACCGCTTCCAACCCTATGGACCTCCTTAACCATAAAGCCTACACACGGGAGGTGAAAAGTCCGGCCTACCACCTTCCACGCCAATACGCGAAGGAAGTTCGGTAGACAGTTGCGCCCGCTCACCGTCTTAAAGCTAAAGCCGTCGGCAAAAGATGCAAGAGGAGATGCTCTTCCTACGCGGCAACATCTAGCTGTTAGCTAACCGCGATGATGATATCGCACGGGAACTGAGCTTTATGGATACACGGGACGAGACCATTGAGCACGTGCATCCACACGGGCTCAAGGCCCAGGTAAAATATTTAGACACTCATGTAGCGAGTATTCACTTTCGGTTGTAAGGGATCTATTATGCGCTCGAATCCCGTGACGAAACTCCACCACTGACGTCGTCCTGCGTCCGCCGTGGTCAATCTGCGGCGTTTTTTGGTACACCGAACCAATTATTTATCTCCGCCCCCATTTCCGCGGGATTGGTACCAGTGGTACTGCCTGTAGCCAACGATCGACCCTGGACAGCGGGGGCCGAGTTCCTTCACACCACTGAGCGCTACGTTTTCATTTATTTATGCGTCGGATGGCCCGGACTGGTACGTAGTGTGGACCGTTTGATATTTCCCGGGACCACACCAACAGCTTTTGCACTCGGGTAAATGTGTATGAATTCATCTCCTTCTGGCGCAAGAGATGTATAAATGGTGATTCGTATGACACACCATCATTTAAAATACTATTGAATATTCGGTTCGCCAATCAAGGAGAAAGCCGGAGTAAGGGTTTATAAGTAGGGTCTTGCTCCTCCTACTACGCTATAACCTGGGTCCGTAGACAATTGTATCTCCTGACGCCAGGGTACGTATTGAAGACTACGCACCAAATCTCTGTGAGTTTGTGATTCTGTATGTGTCATATGGAGGCTCCCACTTTCAACATCATCCCCCCTCTGGTGAGACGGGAGTGAGGCTCTGTCGCCGTTTGCCCCGAAGCGGAGAAGAGTTCAACTTTTTTTCGTAACGGGAACGGCATAGTAGCAAATAAAAAGAATTTAAAAATAGAACAACAAAGAGTGGTAGATTCTAGGTCTGGTGACTAATGTGTAGTAAAAAATTGTAACGCTTCGTTTAAAACGTAGTCCTGAAAACTGTTATTTGGAATCGTTATTTAGAAAAGTAGTAGAGTCTATAGAAATATCCTCCACAGTAATTTAGTGGATAGGACTGACAGCTCGTAAGCTAATAAAAGACAACTGAGAAGTCGGCAAAACAGGGTTGTAAGGCCTGCAGGACAGATCGGACGTGACGATAGAGACGGCACTAGGACGCGCACGGCGGGCGCTAGAAAGGTACACGGACTGGGAGGCCCATGACGGTCGGGTAAGGGGACGGAGCTGCACCAAGGGGCTCGAAGAGGGGACGGTGAGGAATGATTGTCGCACAAATTGTATGTAGGAGCATGAAGAGCTCAGTAGGGGAAAAAACTGCTGGTCTCCAGATCACATTTATTAGATGATCTGGGAGGGAAACAGGTGGAGGTTGAACTTACCCACGGCGCTGCAGCTCGCAGAACGAAGAAGGGAAGTTAAGTAACTGTTTATTGTGCACTCACGTAAAGAGACAGGAGCGCGGCTTATATAGAATAAAATATAAACTACACTTGTCTTCGAGCAAATACCTTAGATCAAAAAATAAGGCCAATTTATGGCGGTTACTTGCCACCATATACCAATGCACGAAACTGAATTAAGTCCACGCCTGATTTTCCCATTTCTCCGGTTTTGTCAGAAGTTACGAAACGTCCCAGTTATCATAGGATGCCGCTCGCAGTGTAACGGGAAAGGGCAGCTCGCGAGAGGTGTAGGGATTTTATTTTATTTTAAAAAAAGTATCTTTGTGAGACG
>JAVCKV010172872.1:0-17534 GCA_032274145.1 Herpochondria borealis | reverse complement strand
CCATTCAGGGCCATAATCAATGACCACCTCCTCGCCCTTTTGAATCTCTCGCAGGGCCACGATCTCCATGGAGATACCACGGTATGGTTTTTCTGCAATCTCCTCAATTGTCATGCTTAGCCACTTGTCGCTTTCATCGTCCCACTTTTTGGATGCCCATTGAACTCGAGCATTGGGCCCCTCTCCGCAACTTTGAGGATTTTCCGCACTACAGTGATTGATCAGAATTGCATTTGTTTGAGGACAGAACAACATGCTCGATTGGGAATGACCAAAGCAGTAGTTCAGCAACAGCTGCATACCGACTTGTTCGCTGGTCCGATGATTAAAAGTCTTGAGAACATCTCTGTTTGTAATATGCAGAGTGGGAGCAGGAACAATGATGCCTCCTGCGCTGATTGCAAACTGCGCAAAGGCTCCCCGACCCGCATGTGGAATCGTACTCCGCCCCACCACCAAGTTTTCCAAGCACTGTCCGTTCTCACGCAGCCACGCCGGAGTCCGAGGCGTACTTCCAGTGATGAGTGCCAAGCGTTGTGGCATGAGTCGCTTTTCCTGCTTCTTACCGTCTGCCGTCAAAATGAGTGGACGCAACTGTGCCACAGTGGTGGGGAGCAAGGTGGATACGATGCTGCTTGTGTTATTGTGCGCCGTTCGAAAGGCCATGATGTGATCATTGGCAGCAGCTTTGTCGCCATCTTCTGTAACAAGTCCTTGATCTAGCAAGGATGTCCACAACTCTGTACTCAACGATCCTGCATCTTCATAGTCTTCCATCTTGGGAATGCTCTCCGCCCACTGAGGAGAGTCGCCTTCGCGTTGGCAGAATCCATAGTTGAGGAATATTTCAGATCCAGCAGCGACGCTTCTCTGTTTTATCACCACCACGTACAAATGACAAAGGAAGGAAAGAGGTCAGTGTTGAAAGATTACACGAGTGTGATGGTGTCCTCAAAGAAACGTACATAGAGTTGAGGAACCTTTCCTGCATGATAGGATAGAGCTCCCAAACCAGGGTCATTTTCACCCAAAAGAGTATCATCATAGGTTGGTGATGCATACACGTATTCCAGAGACCCCTATATAAGGTCGACAAGCAACGTGAGAGCTTTCCAACATCACTGTGCTCAACATACATCCAATAAACACGTTCCTTCTTCTTACCAGTACACAGTGATGATTCGGTAGTGATCCAAACGAAATGGTGTAATCATAGACTTGAGAGCTTTCATAGACAGCATAGTCGGGCATGCCAATCGCCCACCAGTAGTTTTGAAACACTTGTCGAAACTGGTTGATGTCGTCCTCCAAGCCATGTGGATTGTGAGCGTAAAACTCAAAGTCGGTAATGGGTATGGAGGGACCGTCAAAGGTCGAAATGGTAGTTCCCTCCTTGACGTGGCTGGCGGTAAAGATGCCAAAACCATTCACGTGTGGTAGCGATGATCGAGCAAGATAGATATCACCTGCGAAACAAAGATATTAGATATTATTGAATCAGAAAAAGCTGGCACGTTGACACCGTGTTGTCAACATAAAAATGAGACGACTTACATTGTTCCTTGTCGAAACGTGGACTCAAGTAGTTGTCGGGGGCCTTGATCGTTTGCGATCGCAGGGTCATACCAATCGATACCTCCTTGGCACTTTCATTGTCGTTGGATCCAACAAGGAGGATAAGGGCCCCGCCCCCAAGTAGAATACCAGCTTTGCGTGCCAAACGCTGTTTCTGGAGGGTACTTTTGGAGCGAAGCTGTCGGTTCAGCTCGCTCCCACAAGCATCCATAAGGGACATTTGCAGACTGCTCTTTTGGTCACCTCCATTGGAAGCCCTTACTGTTTGGTCCTCGCTCATTGCGCTCTCTCCAACTCTCCTCGTCAATCACTCGGTCGTGCAATGGGTCGTCGAGTCATCGTGAACCAATCAAATGACAGGTTGGCCTTCAATTTTTGTGAACGTTAACGATGAACCGTCATGACATCAACTTTTATCAAAAGTGACACTTGATTACGGAACAATTATTCGAAATTGAGAATTCCGCGTGAGCGGTTAGGTCCTTCGATCCCGAGTGACGCCCAGCTAGTGACTAAAAGGTGCGGACTACTGATGAGCATAGCAGTCTAACCTTCATAACCTCCCTGCTCTCGCCACCGGGCGACAGCGCCAGCTAGCTACGAAGTAAAGATGGGGTACAAGTGCTATACGTAATCATCTAAATCAAGATTATAGCAAATAAATCTAAGAACTCACTGTGGAGTTGTGAGACGACGACTCACTCACTCGATTGATATTTGAAGCCGCAAGCGCCTTTTTTGCCATGAATTGTTGGAGGAGAGATGCGGGTGGTGGTGGGGGGATGTTGTCCTGTTTATCATCAGCTTTCATGGCAGGAATCAGAGTTAATCGCTTGAATTGTGGGTGCCAGCAACGTTTTTGTCAGGTATTCAAAAAACGGACGCCAGATCAGCAAACCCTTGCAGTGTGTTGGCTGGTAGCATCACCAGAATTTCTCCTACTAGGTTTATTACATTTATAGTACCATACCGCCCGTTCGTTTTAAAAATGCGGTAGAAAGAACCATCCTCGGAGCGGACAATGTACGTACCAACAAGTTGCTTCGCCCGTCTGGTGGCTGGTACTCGTAGTAACAGATAGTCGACCTCTGAAATTTGATGGTAATTATCTAATATCTGCTGCCATCGTTGCAGATAGCGGTTAACAACGCGAACGAGAACAGGTAGAAACTAAGAAAAGAAGCACATTGTCTGCGTGCTTGAGATCCCAGCGAGATCTGGCTGTCAAGAGGTCTACTCTATTACGAGATCTCTTCAGGAATACGACTGCCTCGCCCTTTTGGTCACTCGTTTGCGGGAGTAATTTCGACATGATCGTCACTCCTAATTCAACCCGTCAAGGCGGAAAGAGCTAGGAACAATGCTACACACCACGCTGCCGAGGGCATAACAAACCTTACTAGCTCATGTCATAATAAGCAAATACGGTATGTTTGCATTGAGACAAGATTGAGAGTTTTCATCTGTCAGACCTCTTGAATCGTGCGGCAACGCGAACAGACTGCCAAGATTTGTTAGTCTCATTCTTTTCGTCGTTTGCTTTCATCGATGCGTCAAACAACGATCAACCTCAACATGAACAAAGTGATGTTAGTGGCTTTGTGCCTCCTCGGCGGTGGATCGAACGCAGTCCGAGGCCAGCAAGAAGCGTGCGCTGTTTGCGGTGAAGGAAAGCAGGTAGGAGCGCCTTTCAATACGTTTGTGATTGAAGGCCAACAAGTCGGATTTTGCGGTTTGTTGGAAGAATCAGGTGATTCTGGTCTCGTCCCATCAGACTTGTGCCCATCGCTGCCCATGAGCATCTCAGATGAGTGCAACTGTGTGCCTGTCATGACTCTACCACCAGTTCCACCTCCAGCGCCGACTCCAGCACCGACTCCACGGCCCACCCAAGAACGATTCTGTAACATCTGCCAAGGATTAGGATCAACCGGACAAGTGGGATCACCTGACGCTGTTGTCAATGGTACCCTCTTCTCTTTTCAAGACGGACAACCTATCACATGTGGCGAATTGGATGAGAATCCAGGAATCACAGATGCTGAATGTGTTGATCTCTCTCTCAAGATTCCGATTGCGCGCATCTGTGACTGTCGTAGCTTTAACGGGGACAAGCCCGAACCATGTCAGGTTTGCGGAGAGGGGCGCAAGGTCACCAATCCTTCAGCATGGTTCGGGTTCGTAGGCCTTTCCGCCACTTGTGGGGATATCGAGGAAGCCGGGGAATTGGGTCTCGCATCTCCCAGCTTTTGTGCGCAGATCCCCCCTTTCATTAGCGACGTGTGCGCCTGCGAGCCAACCTCTCCGATCGCGCCCACCCCGATTCCGACATCATCACCACCTCCTCCATTCTTCTGCTCGGTTTGTGGAATAAGAAATGTTCTAGAGGTTGGTGAACCCGAGAACATTATCAGTGACGACCTCTATTCGTTTCAAGACGGACAGCCTGTTTCATGCGGAAACCTGGAAGCTGCAGGGAAGAATGGAGCCATTTCTATAGACGAGTGCTTCGACCTCTCTCGTACAGTAAATGTGGCACAAGCTTGTGATTGTCGCCTGCCGTCTTCCCTTGAGGAGAGCGACGAGAGCCACTTCTGCAGTTTATGCAGTGAAGGGCAAACCCTTTCGAACCCAACAGCAGAGGTCTTCAATGCTGCTGGAACATTTACCCAGTCCTGTGAAACCATACAGCGAGCTGCGGAGCTTGGTCTCTTCTCTAGATTCCAATGCTCCAATTTGGGGCCCAATTTTGCGGGGAACTGCCTGTGCGAAGGCCCAACCAGCGCACCCGTCACCACACAAGCTCCAATCTCTATAGCACCAGTGCTTCTCGAACCCGTATGCTCCATCTGTGGTCCCGGAAAAATTGTGGGAGACCCCTATCTTGGGGTTGACAGCTCAATCTTTCAATTGGACAGCAACGAATTTCTCACTTGTCAAGATCTCCAATACGCAGGAATCACTGGTCTGATTTCAGTCGAAGAATGCCGGTTTCTCCCATCCTTGATTCATGACTACTGTAGTTGCCAAACGGCGGCTGATAGCACTGAACCTGTGATTGTTTCTTCATGCCCAGCATGCGGAATCAGGCAAGTCATGGGCGCACCGCAAAGCCATTATGCTTTTAGGGGAGGGGCACAACCTGAGGCCTCCTGGAAGCAGCTGGAGAAAGCGGACTGATCAGCGACTGCTTCTTGGTGCCCGTGCCGATCGGACAAGCCTGCGAATGTCGTACATTGGAATCAAGTCCACCTTCATGCTCCATTTGTGACGCTGGATTCGAGGTCGCCTCACCCAATTGAGCAGTATCTTTCCTCGACTCATTTAGCACTACTATTGTAGAGATCACGACGTGCGGGGATTGGCAATATGCTGCTACCGGGTTCCTCCAGAGACGTGTCCACAGCTCCCAGAACTCTCTTCAAAGACATGTGAATGTCGCGCTGTGCAAATCATTGCCCCGGTCGTTGCGCCTTTGATTGATCCCGTCCCGTCGGCGCCGATCCTCGTGTTTGATTTCGAGAATAACATCACCAGTATTAACGCCACCGCCAGCTAAGGTGGGAAAGAAGAAGGAAGGCAGTATGATGGGCAGCAATGGCATGATGATGAGTATGGGCATGCATATGAGAGAACGATACTTTCATGGGAAATGATCGAGTGTAAAAGGAACCATTTATGAGATTCGACAAGAGCGTTGACGATGCGCAACCCGTTTTCTCTCTTTCTCTTGCAGGTTACGAGAAGCGTTTTAAAATAGTAGTTCAGGGTTCTCTCTACATATAATAGGTAGGCTAAGTTAGAGTACAATGCCTAGCTTGATGCTCTTTTTCTGCTGGTCGCGCGTCTGCAATAGCAAGGATGTCATCGACTAATGGAAATCAGTTTCTCAATCAAATATGAATCGTTTTCAAACCAGTATTCCCGCATGCTTCTGGGTATGAACACAGACAAACTGTACAGGGTACACGCCATGAACAAACCAGCTCCAACAGACAGTGCAGACGCTTCTCGTAGCTGTGTTCGCAACTGATCTGCGTCTGAAGAGGAAAGCACAGAGAACTTGTGCATGCGTCCTCCAAACCCAAGACAGAATCTTCGTACCGAGAGAACATTGAGAGTACATGCATATTTCATTGGGCAGATGAACTCGTCAGTAACGTGCTTTTATACGCCGTGGTGAGGAGAAGCCTTTGTGCTTGCTCGCACCATTGTTCTTATCATCCCTCAAGAAGGACGAAGGATCGGGTGCAAAAAACGAGTCCTCAAATTTTGGTTTGCAAATCGTCTTCTAATTTAGAAGACGATTTCTGATTTAGAAGACGATTTGCAAATCGTCTTCTTATTTAGAAGACGATTTCTGATTTAGAAGACGATTGCAATCATCTTCTAAATTAGAAGACAATTTTAGAAGACGATTGCAATTTAGAAGACAATTTTAGAAGACGATTTTAGAAGACGATTTTTTTAGAAGACAATTTTTAGAAGACAATTTTTAGCGAGTTTTTTGCATGTTTCCAACGTTCGATTGGGGACATTCCTTTTGCAAGAAATCCCATTTCGGGACTGAAAAACGTTGGTGACATGTCAGGATTCGGGTCATTTTGCATGGTCCTGAGCCACAGCGGATGTCTTTTGATATATTTGTCTTAATATCAAAGTCATTTTACCGCAGGGCTCTCGTTTTTACCGCAGCTCTGCGGTAAGCAAAACGTCTCTGCAGTATGCAAAACGTCTCTGCGGTAAGTAAAATGTCTCTGCGGTAAACTCTTTGGTAAGCAAAACGTCTCTGCGGTAAGCAAAACGTCTCTTCGGTAATGAAACATGGCTACGATCAGGTTGGCGAGCCAATCGTGGCATGAAAGCAGTCACAAATTAGCCTAAAGTTTATAGCTGTACATGAACATATATATTACATATTTTCATATCCAGCTTTGTATTCTAATAAGCATTGTACCATATTTAGCGATAACAGATTACCGCAGAGACGTTTTGCTTACCGCAGAGACGTTTTGCTTACTGCAGAAGATAATGTTTGCTCTGCAGTAAAAACGATGGCTCTGCGGTAAAATGACCGTGGCCATTGTTTTTGCGGTAAGCAAAATGGCTCTGCAGTAAGCAAAAGCGTTCTCCGGTAAGCAAAAGTGTTTTGCGGTAAAAGCACCCGGAAATGTCCGTTTACCGCAGGCTCAATGCCGTCAATCCTGACACTGGCAAAATTAATTGCAAAATATCAGGAACTCCTCCACTGCAGTGAAGGCCCCCTGTGGTTAGAATCGTGTAAGGATGAGTTCGGCCGCTTATGCAATGGACATGGCGACAACATGCCAACAGGAACAAACACCATGGTATTCATCAAACATACCGACGTCCCAAAGCACAAAAAACCTACATACCTACAAGTCGTTGCTGCATTCCGACCCGAAAAGGCCAATCCACGTAGAATAAGATTCACCGTCGGCGGAGACTGCATTGACTATCCATTCGACAAAAGCACCAAAACATCCGACCTTACGACTGTGAAACTACACGCCGCCAACAGCGTCATATCCACCCCAGGAGCGCGATATATGACAGGAGACATAAAGGATTTCTACCTCATGTCGACCATGACGCCGGAGCAGTACAAATACATGTGTAGTCCAGTCAGTGTCATCCCCGATACAATCATGGACGAATACAAACTACATGATCTAGTCCACAACGGCTACGTCATCGTTGAAATCCAACATCAATTTTATGCTCGTCGTGGACGACTTTGGAGTCAAATACACCAACAAGGCCGATGCCGACCAATAGAAATTGTACTCGGAGTAGCTATTTGTGCAGTATCTTCTCAAGAACGTTCCTTGGGTGCCGAGCAACAGCAGATCCAGAACCAGAAATTGCTGCAACAGTACATGTAGGAAGACGCAGAAGATCGCTTGGGTGCAGAGTAACAACAGATCCGGACCCAGGAATTACTGCGACAGTAGGTAACTGCGCTTGGACTTACAGTAACAGCAGATCCGGACCCGGAAATTGCTGCTACAGGATGTAGACTAATAGGGGTTAGCTTCAGCCATGAGATTGGCAATGGAGGACTGGCGTAGATTCCTCATTTTGACATCGAGCAAACATGATTTCACGTTCATCCTCTTCTTTGTAATGTGATGAGTCATTCATGAGGCCACCACTATTTGAATTCTCGCCATCAATGACAGCGTCTGTTGAGGAGACACGGGGGTCTACAGGCTGCAAAAGATTCGGCACGATGGGAATCTCTAAAGGATTCACCGTAGCCGCTGGTGATGCTCGTGCAGCAGAAGCCGGCGAAACACCTGAATTTTGGTGGTTAGTCCCGTTGGGACTACGAAGCAAGTCTCGATGAGATGATCCTGCCGGTGACAGACCATTGCGAGTAATAGGTGGTTGACTGGTAGGTACAGGAGAATGAGGAGTGGTTTGACTTAAGGGTCGTGGAGGTTGTTGTGGTAGTGGTGCTCGGCTGTTTAAATGCATCATGCTCTGTGCTCCTGCACCGTAGCTTGAATGAGCCATACCTCCTCGACCAGCTCCAGCTCCTCCTCCACTTCCATTGGTATCATTTTCGGAAGCGCGCCTTCTACCATCGTTGTTGTGTGTTGAAACCCTTCGATGGCCCCTTACTTTTGGCTTCCTTTTGTGATAGTTCGGATCTAGCCGCGGATGACAATGAAGACATTTCCCCATCAATGATTCTCCTTCTATTGTACAGGGCTCCTTGGTGCTCCACAGTGGATTGAAACGCGCCTTTCTAATGTTGAACAGTCGAACGGGAGTTCCTCTGCATTCTGTACAATAACCTTGACGAATTCGTTCTTCTCGGATCTGATCCTTGGTTAACACAGATCCATCTCGAGCCATATTCATGTCAACATAACTCAGGTTCATTTGCACCAAAGTGGTGCTATTAGAATGACTCGGCATGACTGTCTTATCTTCTTCTTGTAAACAGAGGGATGTATCGGGGGACTAATCACCGATAATCGAGAGAAATCAATAGAAAGAACTGACGACAATGAGAGCGAACAAAAGGAAAGGAACGCTGTGCGCTTGATCGCCCTGGTTCTGCTTCTGTACCAGATGGTGTCGTTCAAGATGTACGATCAAGGGAAAAAGCAGGAGACGAGGAGAGAGAGGCACGAGGAAGCCCCAACTCTTCCTGAGCCTCGCCAGAGACGAGGTCCCAAACGTAGGACAACCACCCACGACCCGGTGACTGTAACAGTAACCTCGTAAGATGTCATAGACAGTACTTCCAAAACTTCATTCACAGCCAGAATTTAGGGTGTGTTCGCATCAAATCCTGCAACACTATCCAGCGATCTATTTGTAAATCGTCTTTGCAAATATCTACCTAACCTTTTGATATAACGAAGGCCAAAATTCTAGAATAACGAAAACCGTGAGTGAAACATTTATCACTGGTGACCGCATTTGTCGCCGAATCACAGTTTCAGAATATCTGAGCAGCTCGAGCAGCTATTCCGCACCACAACAGGTGTGAATGCTAGCTAGCTAGCTGTGGACCGTCTAGCATTGCCCTTTTAACGCGATTGAAGACACGGTTACAGGGGAGTAAAGTGGTAGTTAGTTTATGCTTCAAGTGAAGCAAGTACGAGCAAAGAAGAAGTTCTAGTGCACGACTGGAGAACCAATGGTCGAGGGCAGCCAGTGGGACCTATACGAACCGATAGAGTTATAGTCGTGTCTATGAGCATCAAGCGGTACGACTGGTGCCCGGGTTCTTTGTTAGGTTCCTTCAGGCATTCATTTTGGGAAGGAGCACCCACTTCTATTCTGCAGTACGAGAGAATGATTCTCTAGACGTGTCATTTGTAGAGGATTTCTAGAGTTACCAGGTCGTAACATGAAACACAGCCAGTCTTCACGCAATCGTGTGCGTACTGCACACCAGGTCTTCGATCGATTTCCTCCAACTCATTTAGTTTCGATCGATTTCTCTAGAGCTTTGCGTGACCAACTCATTACATTATTTAGCAGTCGAAGTAGCAACCTTTCGCCCCACGATTCGCAAACGACGGTAATCAGCAGTCCAGTATTCTCCATTGAAAAGATTGGGTCGTAGCTCGACTTGAGCTTGCTCCAACAAGGATTCAACTTCATCATCCTGCAATCCCTCTAAATAAGAACCTCCAAACATGAGAATCCAATTGCGCAAGCCATCCTTGCCTTTTAGCAAATCTGTTGGGCGATCAAACAATTGAGCATCCAAGACTTCAATACCATGTTGCTCCAACAAAGACGCGTACTCTGCAATGGACGGAAAGTACCATGGATTCTTCGTCTTGTCGTCGTCGGTGGGACTCCTCGTCGTTGCTCGATCCAAAAAGTTTGCAATTTCCTGAATGTTGCCCTTGCCTCCCATCTCGATCACCAATCGACCCGTATCTGGTTTCAAGGCGGCAGCCATGCACGCGACACACTTGTCTGCTTCTGGAACCCAATGCAAGGCGGCATTGGAAAATATGGCATCAACTTGTTGTTCCACAGTAAAGCTGCGAGCATCGGCGACTCTGAAATCAATCATCCTCTCCTCGCCTGCTGCAGTAAATTGCTGGTTCACTGCTTGTTGAATCATTTGTGGATCCGCATCCATCCCAATCACGGCGCTTGCTCCTTTTTTGAAAATCTCGTGTGCTAATTCGCCAGTTCCACAACCAAGATCAAGGATAGTCTCACCTTTTTGAGGATCCAACACATCCACCAACGAGGAACCATATTTCCACACAAAATTGTGTTGCGCCTGATAGCGTTCAGCATCCCACTTTATGTTGTTGGAGCGTGCGTACATACATACATACATTGAACATGCACTCATACGTCAGATGATGAGGCACTTACTTGCAAACAGCCACTTGTTGTTGGTGGAACCAGCACTTACATCCTGGGCTACTACTGCCTTCTCCGTCATGCAGGCATGCTGATGAAGCAAAGTTCTGCGACAAGACAAGGACGAAAGGAAAGATGCGCCTCCAATGAGCTTGTTGGTCAAGAACATCATGGTGTGTTATTAGTATTATTATGAGCAACACGATGATTGTGAGACATCCGCGGTTGTGATGTTATCATTTTTCTGCGTAGGTACTGGTGGCCGTTTGGATCTCCGAAACGCGCGATCTTTTGTAGCAGCAAGACATTCTCAACTGGCACTCAAAAGCAATAAGCACGACGCGTATAATACGTTGTCATACAGAACACAGTCTCTCTCACCAATCGATATTATTCATCCACTCCTCTCGTTGTAGATGCCTCTGAGAAGCCTTGTTTGGCGATAGCTAGTTTCTAAGCAACTGCTACTATGGCATAGAAAGTGAGACTTCGTGTTTCACCATAATTCGATAGGTGAAAATCCCTAGCATTCTATGGTCCACAGGCAGGCACCCAAGAAATATATGTCTCCACTATGATGTACTAGTTGTTTTTAGGAGAGACGACGCGTATATCAGCATTCGCAACGGGCGGACTTGAATGTGCTCTACTCGGCTCGCTGTGTGTTCATGATTTTGAGTATGAGCGCTTATACATTCCATGGTATCGTACTCCTCGGGAGCAACCTTCCTGGATACAGGCTAATAGCTATACGATGTTATTCAAGGGTTTCCCTACATTTAAAAGGTGATTTGAGCTAGCAGACAGCAACCACCACGTGGGTAGGCATTAGCAGATAGCGGCTCTCAAGAGAATTGTTAAATAGCTCCACGCAAAGAGCTGCACAATTTTTGTTGAGCTCTCTCTCTACGCTCTCACCAGCGATTTCGCTTCAGAGACAACTGGCACACGCACCGCACAAACTCTAGAGAGGGTGTGTGCTGAAATCTAACTTCATCCGTACACGAAGCAGTTTATGCCAGCTCTAGCTAGAGATCATAGAGCCGTTCACATGACTGGGCGACTAGCCCAGCGCGGACTCTATAAGATCGTCAATATCGTGAGTCTGCATGCTGCCAACGACGCGTAATTAGCTGGGTATGTAGTGTGGCTAGACACTGTATACTGTACAGTAGTTGTACATCCATCAACGCAACTCACGACTCACCACTGACGTCACTTCTGCAGGAAAGCAAATCACCGCCGATGATGGATGAGGTGCCTCTGTCATCCTCCTTCCTCCATCTCGATGACGCCTCTCTTCCATCGTCCTTGTCATCATAATTGAGGCTCGTCGTACCAGGAGATTCATACATCGGCAGCCCTTTCGATCTAACTACTGGCTTATATTATTGCTCATCAATCGTCAAGATGCAGTTGTCACCCTTTACTCTTGGAGCCCTTCTCGCCGCCGGTATGTTCTGCATGTCGCCTGCGTCGGCATTCTTGTTCCAGCCCCAGCTGTGCGGCGAAAACAATAGGGCTCGTACATTCTCTCGTTCAACGCCCCAGCTAGCAGTCGTCAATATTGCCGAGAACTCTCAGCGTGACATTGGGGCCATGGATGAGTGGGCCGCAGCTTATGGAGTACAAAAGTGTGAAGGTTTCCGTATTGCAAGTGACGATGGTATGGATTACAATGCCATAACAGACGAGGATATTCCGGCGGAAAGCCCCATCCTGTATGTGCCGAATGATATGATATTATCGACCAGTAAGGCGCAGGAAGAATTCGGTCGCGTCGAAAGTGCCGAGCAGAGGCTCGTCTCGGCGAAAGCTGCCGACCATATTCCACATTTTTATCTATTTCTCAAGATTCTAAGAGAATACGAGATGGGAGAACAATCTCCTTGGTATCCATGGCTTGATTCGTTACCCCGATACTATTCGAACGGTGCATCCATGACGCCTTTTTGCTTCGAATGCCTCCCTCCATTGGTTGGCTGGCTTGCAACGAATGATCGCATTCGATTCATTCAATTCTTTCAAGCTCTCAAGTTTGTAGATTTTATCAGCGACCAGACCAAGAGCAGCAAAGAATTGGCAAAGTGGGCTTTCGCTGTTGTGCACACAAGATGTTTCGAGACTGCCGATGGTGATGTGAAACTTGTTCCAGTAGCCGATATGGTATGTATCGCATATTATGCGTGGAAGTGGAACCCCCTTCTTTCTATGCAATAGCTCACTTTTCTTCTCCGTTTGATGCTGATAGTTCAATCATGGAACTGACACAGAAGTTGACATCAGCTATGATGAAGAAGGAAATTGTTACGGTTACTCAAAGTATGACGTGCCCAGTGGATACCCTTTGCGCATATCGTATGGGGACAACACGAATCCATCTCGCCTTTTTGCGAGATATGGCTTCCTCGACGAAACCTCTCCTGCATCTTTCTGCAAAATTATGATAAACCGCCCATCACAGGAACTCGTCAATATGGGATACGATCATTCGAAAATGCTTTTCTACAAGGATACGGGAGATGTGTCAGAGGAGGTGTGGGATGTACTGCTGTACCAAAATCTTGGCGAGAGCGATCCTGATCAGCAACAAGGCTTTTACAGCGCTCACATGAGTGGTGATTACGATACCAAATCACAATTCCATGAGCATTATTTCCAGCAAACACTTGCTACATTGCGAAATCACGTTGATACCTTTTTAGGATCGCTGGATGAACTGGAGGCAAAGACTGTCGGAAGAGATGTCAATGATCACCCTCGGCTTCCCCTTATCATGGCACACAATGAGTTCGTGCGAGGAACATTTTTGAAGGTAAAGGCGACTATCGACAATATGTAAACCAACCTCAACATGCATTATCCATACGACGATCAACCCTAGAAATATTTTGTAGTTCTTGAGGAACATGGTGCAGTAGTTGGTAGTACCTGCATTGCACCATAGATTTCGAGTATGTGAGACTTCGCGTTCACCCATTGTCAAATGTGAAATTCCCTGAAATCTAACATTCCATGGTTCACAACCACCCAAGAAATAGAATATTGCTTCTCACATTTTGCCTCAACTCAAGCAGCACAAGCGATCACCATGGCACCAACGAACCAGCAGCACAAGGCGTCGCGTGCGAAACAACTCGCTGGAGGCAAGACTCCTAACGCTCGTGTGGCACGCTATCTCAAGTCGACAGAATCGAAACTCGTCGAGGGCCCACGCGTGAGTCTACTTCTCAAGGGCATTCGATGTTCCCAAGCCATGGGAGTCGTCCTGAAGGATTTGAGAGCGACGCTGGCACCTCACTGCAAGTTGCTGACAAAGAACAATGCGATTGTACCATTTGACACGGAAGGTCAACAGTCGTTGGAATTTCTCAGCACGAAGAATGATGCTACCGTATTCGCCATGGGCAGTACCAACAAGAAGAGACCCAACAATCTTACCCTTGGTAGAACATTTGATCGACAGATTCTTGATATGGTCGAATTGGGAGTCCTCAGATACAAGGCAATTGGTGATTACGGTGGCTCAGTGCCGAAGAAGCGCATCGGTTCTAAACCAATGATGTTGTTCGTTGGCGATCTTTGGGAGCACGATGGAAGCTGCAGCAAACTCCGGAATATATTGATTGACGTTTACAAGGGAGACCCTGTGAAGAAGCTCTATCACGCAGGGTTGGATCACATTATGGTCTTTGCCGTTGCTCTCGGCCCAAACGACAAACCTCTTATACATCAGCGTACATACTTTTGTAAACTCAAGAAGAACCCTCGATCAGCAAGCAAGACACCTCTTCCGTTCTTGACCCCCTGTGGCCCCGACATGGACTTTGAAATCCGAAGAACTCAAGTCGCAGAACCAGATCTCTGGAAAGCGTCACTCAAACAACCACAAGGTGTCAAGGCCAAGAAAGTCAAGAATCGATCGACCAATATCTTTGGAGAACGCATTGGACGGTTGCATCTCGAGAAGCAGGATATTGACAACCGACAGGGCAAGAAGGTCAAGGCGTTGCGACGAGCCGAAAAGATTGATAAGCAGGCTGAAAAGGATGCCGTGGAGAAGGAGTTGGCCCAAGAGGGAACCGAGTTGGGTCAAGAGTTCAAGCAAACATATGGGTTCGAGGAGAGCGAAACCGAAAAGAAGAAGAAGTGGTAGAAGTATTATGAAGTGTCTAAAATCCCTAGTGATTACAGCTTATCCATTGTCTTGTACACTGTTGGAGTTATACAGAACGAACATAGCACTTTACCGCGCAAAAGTACATTCGAACCCCTCCCTTTCTAAACCACAAGCGGAGTGCCTTTCGGGTGACCTGTTTGTGTGAAGAAAGTCGACTTGTATGTTTCATACTCTCCCGTATGACGAGCCATTTGGGCGACAGTACAGCACGTGCAGAAGAAAGAACAGCAACAGTCTTCGCAGCCTTTGCACTGCTGTTCTGGAATCGAATAGCGAGCACGAATGTTCTCACGCGTCTTACAGAGGGCGTAGAGACCCCACACGGAGAACATAAAGGAGCCGACAGCTCGAGCAATAGGGATGAAGGTTGGGACAGTGTTCATATCATATGGCCACGATGCAATCTCGAGAGCAGTTGAGTACACAATGTACGAAAAGACCATGACACAAATGATTTTGAACGTGTTCTTGGTCGAAACCAATGGGCCCGGTTCACCAATCCACGTGAACTGCATGCGCATCATGATTTGTGCCATGAGAATCTGGGGGCAGCAAAGAGCGCACCAGAGGTGCTTGTGCAAAGGACCGAGGCCGCAGCAGGCCCAGAGGCTATCCTTCCAAGCCCCACTAGGCACCTCCAGGTGATCACCAAGCGCACTCTGCGGAAGAGGGGCAAGGAAGACTTGACCTTCTTTGACGCCACCTTCAGGCTATAGAAAGAGAGAAAAGAGATACGGTTGAGTCACCAATCACGTAGACAAAACAAGCCATATAAATTTGACGGGACAACAACACTTACCACTTCAGCAGTGAAGACTCGGCTATGGTCACCGTTCACAGAAGCCTGAAATGTGTAGCCAGCAGGCAAATCCGATGGAGCCGTCACATGAACCAGCACGGGAGTACCCTGCTCCTGATCCCGTCCCTTAGGGTGCAATGGTTCAGCCTTCTCAGCTGGAATGTCGGCTGGGGACGTCGCTTTGCTTTTGGAGAACCACTTCATGGTGACGATGAACAATATAAGAAGACGGGAAGGTGCTCGATGCCTCCTCATTCGTGAGTTGGGTATGCTCGGATAAACTATCTTCAAGTCCGTATGAAGTTAATTTGAATGAATGGAAATAATTGCTTCCGTTGTGTGTCCATGGCTTAACTAATTGCTATAGTTGATTCTACTCTTGCAAATTGTATGCTTTGAATAAAATTTCGCGGATAGTAGCGCGGGAATGCGCTCGGGTTTATTTATGCGCTCACATTTTGTTGCGAGCTCCCCAGTCTACTGTATAGCTAGCAACTTCAAATCTCCAAATCTGGTACGATTGAAATTGTAGGCTTTAGCAAAAGAACATGCTGTTCGAAGGATCGTTCAAGAGGATCGGCTCGGCACAGCGTAGTGTGTGAGTTTAATACTACATTGAAAGCCAGTTTTGCATAACATCGTGCGGTCCAATCTAATGCAGTTGTATCTGTTCAGGAGATGCCCTCTTTTCAGACAAATGATCCTATTGTGAGGATGAAACTCTAGTAGAGTACGATACATGTATTCGGAGGACACCACGCATCCTTCAGTGTTGTTTGAGTTGTGCGTTTGGTGACAAAACACACAATTTTCGAAACTGTGTCTGGGGAGGACAGTTGCGGAAACGTGCATCATTTCCTCGGTAACAGTGGTGTGTAAAGAATCGTGTTTCTTCCCATAAACGGTAGATGATGGGTTTTGATTCGAGGTTCCAAAAATTGGAGATATTCCAAAAAGACTCTGTAGGATCGAACGGATTGACCTTGATAGATTCGACCGGGAAACAACGATGGCATGACGCAGCAAGGAAGCATGGCAAAGGGTTTCTGGAGAAGCTGAGAAAGCTTCAGAATGGGATCTGTGGCTTGATCGGGATGCATTCCCACAATCATGGAACAACTTTGAATCAACGTCTTGTAGGTCGCGTTAGCAGAAAGCAATTGACTCCCATCTCCTTCGAGAGGCGCGGCAATCACTCGAATGGACGACGTGTCGTCGTCACTCGAAAAACGAGGATTCGGGTCCAACACCACACACGGTATACCATACCGCTGTTGCAACGCCAAACTCAAATGTCCCTTTCCACCTGCCACATCAAGCACACCCGATCCTTGCGAAAGGAAGGTTTGACCGTACGATGTTACCAACCAATCACAAAAGAGGGAATGGCGCTCCGACTTGTCGTACATCTGAAAACCTGAATCAGCAGCAGCATGCCTGATGGTTGATGCCGATTCAAACTCCTTGTCAATTTGTTCAATCGATCGAATCTCATGGCACTCCATCATCTTGACACCTTTTCGATTTCTCTCAATTACTTTGGTTTGTATAGTTTGAAAGTGCATCACGTAGGTGTCGTCTGTGGCAGTAGTAAGCGATATCCAGCTACTAATGCTCTTCTTGCTGCGTTTCAAATCTGACGACACTTGGTGTATTTGTTCGTCCAAAAAATCGTGCACTAGAAGCAGATCGGAAGGAGATCGACAAGCCACTTGACAGGGCAACTGATTTGTAGTTCCTTCTCGGCCGCCCAGCACAACGAGATTGGCATTTATACATTTCACTTGCTGGAGGCGAATCGAATGCTGAACAAGGGCGAAGGTTTCGCCAGTCACGCCGTCGTTCATATTGGTGTTGTTGTCCATCACAACACTCCGAGTATTGTTTCGGACTAGCATTTTGCTTGGAGACTCTTCTTCGATCACAACACTCTGAGCAGCGCTTCTGATTAATTCTTCCTCCTTGGGAGTGATCATTCCGTTAGTTGGTGATACCTTATTGTCAACGCATCAACGCTAGCACATTATTTGCTTTGAGACTCTTCTACGGCCGCCATGGTGGCTCAGACGCATCGCAGTGGTTGCCACTCAATTTTCAGGCTACGCG
>JAVCKV010172762.1:0-17539 GCA_032274145.1 Herpochondria borealis | reverse complement strand
AAAATTCGTGGACACCGCTCATGATTCTCAGTGGCCTTGGTGGTGTCAAAGGATCTGGCAGTGCCATTCGACAAGTCATTGCTTTGGGTGGTAACCCGGGCATGACGGATGCGGAGGGTTGGAATGCCATGCACTGGGCTGCCTTTCATGGGTCCGCCGAAGCCGCCAAGGTGCTCTGCAAGGAGGGCAAGCTATACGAGGTCAAGGATAAGGAGGGCAAGTCACCATTAGAACATGCACGAGCGGAGAATAATGATGATGTGGTCAAAGTCTTGGAAGAGATCCTGGAGCCAGTAACAGCAGAAAAGAAGGATGAGGGACTTCGAAAGAGGAAGTAAGAACGTTATATTGTGATCCTGTAAGAAGAATACTACTAAGTGTTATGTGAATGTTTGTCGGGCATACTCTGCATACACACATAGATAATAGACCTACCTAGCAACATGGAGCTGTGAATGACAGAAGCTTGAGAGCATCTGCGAATGAAGAGGACACAGGTTGACAACGATCTCCCGTTTGTACGACTTTCACACTTTCGCCAACGGGTATTAGTACGACTGAGTCGCGACAATGTTTGGCCCGGTGCTTCTACTTTCTTGCCTCGCTGCTTTGTTTTCGTTGATACTACTACCACCACCAGAAGCATCTGTGCTACTGCTTTGATGGTAGTCGTATCGTGTGTTGGTTTGAACGGACAATCTAATTCTGCCATCTCAAAAAGTTGACGACAAGTCCCGTACACTCATGGATACAGCATGTAAACTAACATCGTCTCTGAATGTCTAGATCATCGTTGCGTTCAAGCTACTGTAGCTGTACATCAAAGTAGTCGCCGCCTACACCATCGTTATATCATATTCGAACTGCTGTCGCGTGCCGAAGACTTGTCGCGAAAGCACTACAACGTACTACCAATTGTACTTTTTCTTCACCACTGTTCTCCGACATTTTCACCCCGCCGTTTCCTGCCTCGCCCACCACGCTTTGCGACAGGTGTAAACCGCGCTGGATCAAACGGTGACAGATTGATACTCTTTGATTCGCCTTCCAACACCAGCTCCGACATGGCGACGCCGGTGGCTGGAGCCCATGCAATGCCCCTGTAATAGAGTGTGTGAGAGGCAACGTTTGTTACATGGGCAAAGCAGTAAGATCATCTCACTCGCTTTTTAAGGACTTGCTCCCTCTCGGGTTGCGCAGCGCCTTTTGGCTCAAAACACAAAAACACACCACACATCATTACAAATCACACTTAACTCACCAACAATTGTGACCAGCATTCATGTATGCACCTTCAAAGCCAGGTACTTTTCCCATGTAGGGTTGGGCATCTGGTGGGCAGGGTCGCATACATGCCTGAGTTCTGTCCAACTCGCCAACTTGAGAGTACACCTTGGACATGCTTTGGAAGGATTGTTTGGCAGCATCTGCTCGTGCATCATTGGCGTCGCAGACCTCACGAAACGCGCCATCTTTCAATTCATCCTTGGTAATGTAGTTGCTGCCTCCAATGCCACATAGGTAAATGGTGCCATCGGGACGGGGGTATACTTCCACTGTAGTAGTGAGGACGACGTGTTGTTAGGTCAGTCAATAGATTACAACCTCGACCAACGAAGAAACACTCTTTCTCAACAAAGATCATGATACGTACAGTGGGTTCCAAATCGATCATCTTCACCACAAAAGAGAGCAGTAGCATCCACATCTTCCTTCTCCTCTGGTTTCTTCCAAACGATGCTAGTGCTCTTGATTCCCTCCATGGGAAGTTCGACAGCACCCTGAAACCAATCCTCAGCCGCACAGGACCAGGGTCCTGCCGACACCACCATGGCGTCAGCTGGCAGCACCTGCTCTTCGTCCTCTCCACGAGGCATATACTTGACCGCTGTTAGTTTCCGATCTCCTCGTCCACTTCCTTGATCCGTTTCAACGCCACTGCAGGTACCCAGCGTGACGGTAATCTTGTCGCCTGCCGCCTCGATCATTTTCGTGACAAATTCATGGGGTGTCACTTGCGCCGTGTCATCTCCTGCACCCATTAAACTGATGCGTCCCACCTCTCCATCCAACCAATCTGGCATCTTGGGACCATATTTCTTTCGAGCCTCCTTGACACCCTGATAACCAGGTGACACGCTCAAGACGGGAAGGGTTCGGTAGGAGGTGCATCCAATGTCTTTGCAAATACCAGGATAGAGGTCAAAGGCCAGTTCGTGCAGTCGTTGCGTCGCTGTCCCGTCGCCCCAACTGCGCGCCATAAATCCACCGCCCTTGCCCGAGGCAGCCGCTGCGGGTTCCTTGGATTCGAGCAGTGTAATGGACGTGCCGGGGGCAGCCTTTTGGGCAATTTGGTAGGCCACCTTTATCGGGAGTAAAGTGATTGAGTTTGTGAGCGTGCGCTCGAATGGGTGGGTTGTATAGGTAGTTAGTTGTGGACCGTGTGTTTATGGTAACACGCCAGAGTGCCATCATTTAATATTCTGCTGAAGACTATACAGGCCCATCAACCAAACAACAACATAAGGCCTTTGCATTTTTTGACGCACCGAGGTACCCTGAATTCCGCCACCGACGACGACAATATTTTTGGGGACTGAGAATGCCATGGCTGCTGCTGCTTTGGAAGATAGTAGGAAGGAGACTAGTAGTACCAGTAGGGGAAGCACTCCGCGAGGCATCATGATGGTGCAACTTCTACCTGTTGATGTGGAAAGAGTGAACGAGAATGATGAGGACAGACGTCATGGCACAGATGCAAAAGATCGCTGTAGCTTTCGGTTCGGGCACTTTGCACTTTGGACAAAAGATATTTGCTGCCTTACAAACACGCAGACAGACAGATCAAACCTACATGTTGTTAGGTAATAACAACAGATCTTAACAGCTCTCTAGAGCTACACACGTAGACTCTCTCTAGAGACGCTAGTTGTTCTTTTGAAGCTATGTTATATTGCTTTTCCAAAGTATCTTTCTCTCTAAGCTCCCAAAATCATCAACAATCTCTCGCATTCCAGCAACTCCACCCAAGAAATATTGATCATGGCAGACCTTGCCTCCACTAACTTGTTCTTGCATTGCACACAAATACCTTGGGCATCTTGGTCTCCTGTCCATGCCATCTGAACTAGTTCAACTATTACCTGGAGATACTGGTGGTCCCACTTAGAATTCTGTTCTGTCAACTAGTAGAGAACAGTTTTCCTTTCAGAGTTTCATATACTACGGATTATTTGTGTGTGCGTAGTAACAGGGCACTTTGTACAAAACTACAGAAGGTAGAGAACAAAACTCTAGCATACATGTAGTAAAATTGTTCTCTAAAATTATGAAAGACAGTCTGGTAAACTATGCAAGATTATCCAATGCATGAATGAGCATGTTAGTATGAGAGATTCACAGTGCCTGATGAAGGCGCCAAGCAGCTGTAGAATGCCTTTTCATTATACTGTGGTATATGTCTACAAGCATCTACATATAGTGCTCTGATTGTCGAATAATACTCTGGCCAAAGAAGTATCTGCTACAACTGGTATGTTAGTATAGACCACTGAACTAACCTGAGGAATGGGAGTTGTCCCATTTTGGAGCAGTCAAGCAAGATTCACAACATGATCACGCTTCCACCTCTGTATCCACAAGAAGTTTGAGACAATGCAATTGTAAGAAGGATACTAGTCTGGAAGGGAAATATGGCCAGACCCCCTAGAATGTTCACCCCAAATCTGCTAAAGTCCCAAGGACTGGTTTGTGTCTGTCTTGAGTACTGTTGAGGAAGCAAATCACTTTTTCAATCCACTCAGGCTCACACTTGCACTTTCTCAAACCAGATTTGTCAAGTTTGCGGAATCATTCGAAGAACAAGAACACCCTAATGTCAAAACTGCTCTTGCTGTGTTCTCACAAGAAATACTTGGAAAATATTTCTGCTGTGACTTTCTTTGCCAAGGCCCTTTTCCTCATCCAACCAGTTGGTGGCAGCAGTGCAGCAATGGGACCTCCCAATAGAGATCCAACATTGATGACACCATACCCCTTCTTCAGTAGAAAGATACTGAGACGAGAGATGAAACATCAGTAGGTTGAATTTCCTGGACTGCCTTCTTCGCATAACCATGCAACGGCGCTTACTGCTTGCCATAATTATCAGGTTTATCACTCTCCAACACACCCTCAAACTGCAAGCTCATTGTCAATTGGCCCCGGAGAAAGTAGAACATAATTTGATGAGGACGAAGACATGAAGATCGCTTTTATAGCTTTCGGTTCGGGTACTATTTGCCACAGATATTGCTGCCTTACATGCACGCAGACAGACATTCACGATATCGAGGTGAGTGTGGGTGACGTCTGCCGAAGAAACGGAACATCACAAAGCCAATCAACTTTCGAACTTGCGACTTCAACTGTCTTCAACCAAAAAGATCGTTCGAAGATATCATTAGCATTCTCTTTGATTGAAAAGCAGAACGAACGGCATCAATGATTATGTTTCGGACTATTGCATTGGTCTCCCTTGTCGCTGCAGTGGCAGCGGAGTCGGCAACAGCGCCAGCAGGTAAGAAAGAAGGAATGATTTGTGAGTGATCTGGTTGTGAGTGATCGGGCTATTGTCGACCTGGTCTCAACCTGAATGGCTTCTAACCGACTGTATAGCTAGCTGTTGGCTTATATAATGTCGTCTAACTTCTTCTCCAGCAGCCAAAATAACAAAAGATGTGTTTGTTCAAAAGCGACTCTCCGAAAACACCATGAACCAAAAGCTACGAAAGATGGAGTATGCAGTGCGTGGCAAAGTGGTGATTGCCGCCGACAGCATTAATCAGAATCTGAAAGAGGGTATCGGCAAATACCCCTTTGATCACATTCTCTACACCAACATTGGAAATCCTCATTCGGTGGGACAACGACCCCTCACCTGGCCTCGTCAAGTATTGGCGCTGGCGGACCTACCAGATGCTGTCGGTATCGATCATCCAGAAGTAAAAAAGTTGTTTCCCCAGGATGCCATTAGAAGGGCGCGAGAAATCAAGGAGGGATTGGGCTGTGGTACGGGGGCCTACAGTCATTCACAGGGAGCAAAGTGTTTTCGAGAGGATATCGTCAAATTCATCCAACAACGAGACGGTATTCCGTCGAATCCAAATAACATCTTCATGACCAATGGTGCCTCGGCAGGTATTGGCATGATTTTGCAATGTCTGATTGCGGACGACAATTGGTGAGTAATGTGACACCAACTTGTGGGAGAGACTCTGTGAGAGAAGACGTGTGCGTGGTGCGGTTGCAATGAGTTACGACCTTCTGCTGTTGTTTGGGACTGTGTCGTCGTAGTTGTAGCTCACACGTCTTGTCGTCGTCGTCTCAACTTAATTTTACACAACAGCGGCATTATGATCCCTATTCCTCAATATCCAATCTATTCTGCACAACTCGATCTCTTGGGTGGTCACAAGGTTGGCTACTATCTAGACGAAGAGGGGCTGTGGGACCTGAACATAGAGGAGCTGGAACGCAGTTTGAAGGAAGCTCAAGACAAGGACATTGACGTGCGTGGATTCGTCATGATTAACCCGGGCAATCCCACCGGTCAAGTACTGTCAGAAAAGGCGGTACAAGATATTGTCAAGTTTTGTGTCAAGCATAATCTGGTACTGTTGGCCGACGAGGTGTATCAGGAGAATATTTACGACGACTCTCTCAAGTTTACGTCATGCAAAAAGGCTGCGCACGATGCTGGTCTGACGGATCAAATTGAGTTGGCCTCGTTTCATTCGACCAGCAAGGGATTGTTCGGCGAGTGTGGTGAGTGATGTTTAGTCTAGGGCTATGATGCACTCTCTTGCGTTTGTTTCTTTCACTAACAGGTCACTATGTTTGTTGCGCAGGACGTCGCGGTGGATACATGGAACTTGTTGGCTTTGACGAAGCTGTCGAAGCTCATATCTACAAACTCGCCTCGTCATCTCTATGCTCCACAGTCACGGGTCAAGTCATGACATCTCTCATGGTGAGGGGTCCGGAACCTGGTGACGAGTCGTATGAATCGCATAAAGCCGAACAGGCTGCCATTTACGAGCAACTCAAACGCAATGCTCAACTCGTCAGCAAGGGCTTGAATTCTATCGAGGGCTTTTCCTGTCAACCTGCGCAGGGTGCCATGTATATTTTCCCACGCATCGAAATGCCACAGGGTGCGATTGATGCCGCGCAAAAGTTGGGAACGACACCCGACGCCTTGTACGCAGTGTCCTTGTTGGAAACCACAGGGATTTGTGTGGTTCCAGCGTCTGGGTTTGGACAAGAAGAAGGGCGATTTGGATTCCGAACCACATTCTTACCTAGCGAAGCGGAGATGGCAAAATGTGTTGAGGCGATTGCGGAGCATTACAAGGCCTTTCTGAGAAAGTACAAGGCGGAGAAACACTTCGAATGAGATCGAGGCCATTTTACGCAAGCTATTGCTGAGTTGCATTAGTTTATCAAGAAATGATGGTATGGACGGGTAGCCCATACATAGAGTCTGTTACTCATAACATGATGGTGAATGAATGAAATTGTACGAGACGGCTCACTGCCAAGTTTGAGGTGGAACAGAGTAGCGAGTTCAAACCAGACCACTCAGTGTGTGACTGACAGCTAAGCAGCACGACAGAAGGCTGCTAGTTGCAACTCGTTCTGGATTGTGAACGCAGTATGCAGCCGCTGGTAGAAGTACATGTAGCATACTCCGTAGCACTCGCCCCTCACTCGTACTACGTCAACAAGAACATAACATATGTACATGTACTGCACCTCCCTCCGGCAATTTGGGAGAGACGTCACACTGACATCAACTCTCTCATTTCGCTGATTTTCCTTGTGAATTTCAGAAAATTGCAGACGATTCTGAAAATGCCAACGTCCGCATACACTCCGTTATAATCGTGTGTAGCAAATGGAATCTTACCAAAAATTGAGAAAACACCACGTCAGTGACTCGTCAAGAGCGTGTCTGAACGTCAGCATTACGTATTTTCTTTCACCTTCGTACTTCATATTTTTAGCTCACATCCACATTATCGTATCCCATCACCTCAACATCACCCCAAACGAAGAGCAACACTGGCGATCTATTGCTAAAGCACATTAGGTCTATTCCATTATGATCTTTAATCCTCACAAACTTGGAGTGCAGAAAGTGCTTAAACACATTCCTCTCAATGCTGTCTTCGACGCCCCGTACAAAGCAATGGTCAAGAAGGCCGTCAATATTGCGGATCTCCGTGCCATTGGGAAAGCGCGAGCTCACAAGGTTAGTTAGTCAGTAGTTCATCAATGAGGAGCGACCCTGGTCGTGTGGTTGGTGCTTGATGGTGGATAGGGAAAATGAGGAAGAATTCGCTTCAGATCTATCTACTCAGTGTGATGGGGACGTTGGGGAGGGAATCTCTTGACAAGTCGATTGACACCCCCCCAACATCGCAGTGTTTGGGCCAGCCCGCTATGAAAAGGATACGCCCCGGAGAAATCTTTCTGGCACTTGTTACTAACTAACTTCACCTCTCCCCCTTATATGCAACAGATGGTGTTTGACTACCTAGATGCCGGCGGAGACGACGAGATTTCCCTTCGTCGCGGTAAGGATGCGTACACTGAATTGGAGATGCACTATAAAGTATTGGCTGGGATCAAACCTCCCCTTGACCTGTCTACCAAAATTTTCGGTGAAGACGTCAAGCTTCCTTTCTTTGGTTGTCCAACAGCTGGAAACCGAATGTTCCACCATGAAGGAGAGGAGGCCGCAGCTAAGGCTGCGGAGCACCACGGTACCATGTATGGGCTTTCATCCCTTGCCACCACTGGCATCTCAGAGATCGGAGAATTGCACAGTGGGCCTAAGGTATTCCAACTGTACGTATGGAAAGACCGCGAACTTGTCAAGGAGGTCATTGCCAAGGCAAGAGAAGGTGGCTTCAACTCGTTAGCGTTAACGGTTGACTTTACATGGTATGGAAACCGTGAACGAGATATCCGTAACGACTTCTCCATTCCTCCAAAGTATAACTTGACTCAAACGCTCGGTGCCATCGCAAAGCCTGCGTGGACCTATGACTTCCTCTCCCACGAACCTTACACCTATGCTTGTATCAACACTGAAGTACCTGCTGACTCTCTTGCAGCCTTTGTCAACAGCCAAATTGCACCTGAATTTGGCTGGAAGGACGCTGAGTGGCTTTTGGGAGAGTGGAATGGCCCTGCTGCGCCAAAGGGAATCATTCGTCCTGATGATGCCAAGAAGGCTGTTGAAATTGGCTTTTCAAGTATCTGGGTTTCCAATCACGGAGCTCGTCAGCTCGATACTTCCCCCGCGACGATCGATGTGCTACCTTCGATTCGTGCGGCAGTAGGTCCGGATGTAGAAATTATTATGGATGGTGGAGTTCAGCGTGGTACGGACATTGCAAAGGCTCTTGCCCTCGGAGCTGACTCAGTGGGTGTCGGTAAGGCGTATCTCTGGGGACTTGCGGCTGGTGGCACAGATGGTGTGATTAAGGCCTACGATATTCTCAAGGTTGAGCTTGACCGTGCCATGGGTCTGCTCGGAACTCCTACAGTGGATGCCCTCAAGAAGGAGGGACCTTCGTTGATCAAACGCAGACATCCAAGTGCACGTGATTACCCTGACCAATACGCCTATCAGCGTGGCTATGGTGGTGGAATCGTTTAAAAAGGAGAGTGAGCTAGCGAGCTTTCTTGTATAAACTCTTTTTACCGCGGAAATTAGCGATGATGCAACTAAATAGTGGCGTAACAGAACAAGTAGAATAATATGACTAAACGTTTTGATTTTATGTGTCATGTTGCACTGGTGATCTACCCCGTCCAGAGATGAAACCTATGTTTTTGGTTTGGTATCCTCGTTCCTATGGTCGGCGTCAATCGTATTGCGAATCTTCATCGAAACCTGGTCTAGGGCAACGGCTCTGTCAGTTAGAAACATGGCTGCTCCGGGGGAAAGCTGCACGAATACAGCTCCATCAGTGTTGCCAATACATAGTTCACCCTGGGCGACCCTTAGCTGTTCCAAGTCGGTTTGGCTGCTGCTCGACATCTTTACTTCCTCGTAGTGATTGATGCAGCACGAGCTGAATTCCAGGATACGGCAATCAAACTCCTAGAATGAGCGGTGCCAAGTACGGCTTGATTTCACCCAACTCTTTTTCGATCGTATTGCACGTTTATCACTTTGAGCTACGGAGAGGCACAAGTGTGATGCAGTCTGATAAAGCAATAGTTCAATTGTTTCAGGTATTCAACAACATAAAAGATGACAATGCGGCGAGAGAGCGGCTCGTCGTGATAATGCCCTACCGTAAAGACACGCTCTGTCAGTACATGTGTACATGATACGTGTACTGTTATACCATCGCCGGCCACACCAGGCGCTACGCGCACGACTGACAGGCGCTCGAGCGACTGGCAAGTTGCGACATAGAGGGTACTGTAGGTTGTGGACTTGCGACTTGCCTTTTTATAAGAGTGCACCGGCAGATGTATTCAATCGCTACAACTGTACAAGAGGAGGTAATTCGCAAAACTGAACTCTTATACTATTAGAGGCGCATCCAGTGCCATAGCTAGAGCCTGCTCTTCACTGCGAAGCTGCCGCACTCTCTCAGCGGAAGTCGTAGCTAGTAGTTAGTAGTGACCGCCTTCAACTGCTGAGTTACCCTACCCTCTCTCTACTAGAAGGGAGAATACTGTACCGCTGATCGGGAGCGGTTGGCCCACCAACGTGATATCGTGATATAATTTTCTGATTGTTCACCGGAGTATCGCCAGAACTTTCCGTTGTGACTCGCACGTCTGGCGTCTGGATATGGCATATATCTAATGTCGAAGCGTAACAAAATGCAGAGATCACACGACTTATGGAGCACGCATTGATTCGCTCAAGCACCCTAAGATCACAGCCGTCATTCCATCTCCTTCTCTCTCCCTCTACTGAAAGCAAGCGCTTGATCCTGATCATCATGATGTCAATCAACTTCAAAGACATTGCCAACAACTACATCGTATGTGGCAGAGGTCAGCGGAAGTACAATAGCAACGGTAACAAGACTCTTCGAAACTTGGTGTCAACGCATCTTGCGACTTACATGAGCAAAGTTACGAAACGAAGCGATAAGACGAAGCTTGTTGAGAGAGTGACTCGGGAAATCTTAGGGATGAACATGGTCTTTGTGAAATGGAATGGCGAATCCGGTTCCTGGGACCATTTGACGTATGGAGATGCGAGGGCAAAGGTTGCTCATCGATTCCGAGATGCTGCTCGCAGGGTCTACTCCGGGGCAGACCCGCTCACGAAACTTCAACAAGTCCAGATGGCAGGCGACTTGCTGATCTGTCTGCAGCAGGCTCGTCGAGTAAAGCTCGCATCTGTCTCTCATCTCGTTTAGTCACTAGCAACCCAACTATTAGATTATATCAGTTATCGATGATCACTCACTGCAGCTCGAAAGGTTTTGGACAGGATTGAATTTCGCTGAGAAACGACATTGGAAGAGCGATCATATCTCGCAAATGAGCAAAGGATAAGGAATGGCCCTCTTACTTGGGCGTCAAATCCAAGATTGGGCAAGGTGTCGGAGCAGTCAAGTCGACCAAAGGTGCACAGGGGGACCGTCACGCAAACTCTGGTTGATTCCTACTATGCGGACGGAGGGAGCTACCGCAGAACGGACGCCACGCCTTATTCTCAACGATGATGGGCGTATGACTCCCCCGGTCGTCAATCCGATGCATTGCAGGGTGTCGAAAGGCATGATTGTGAAACTGGCGTCACTTGATATAAGATGGAACTAGAATGGGCTCGCTCGCAAACGATTGATCGTCGATGTTGGTCAAAGTGGTGGATGAAATTGGCTCCGGCTCGAAGCACAGTGCCGTCGTTCTATTTCTAAGATCACGCTAGTTCACTGTAGGCGAACTCGAATCATCCCGCCTTACCAGGCAGGAGGGACATTTCAAGATAGAGACCTGCAGAACGACCACTCGACTCAAACAAAGTTCGAGCATATGCGAAGTCTGAGAAGTTATGAAGAATCTGGTCGCAGCAGAAAGCAACGAGAAAAAAGACGGCACTGGAAAGGGTTTGTCAAGCTAGCTTGTTGTTTGGCCAAGCTCCGATGGCGATCATTTTTTGGGTGATTGCATGACCTCCTCTTCTCTACATCTCTTAATGGACACGCAAGAACTGGTGATAATGATTACGGCACAGTACAAGGCGCCTACAGACTTCGGAGGCGACAGGCTCTTCATTGAACTTGGCGTTGCCTGGAGCGAGTGGATCGAGAAGATTCCCCAGGAATTATGGAGTCTCTGCGAGCTACTAGTGTACCATAATATGCAGAAATACCACGCGAAGGGCGGCGAAGGAACGGGCAACAAGAATTGGTTCCACGGTTCAAGTAGTTGTTTCTCATGACAGTGCTGAACTGAGCCACGGAGTAGGGAAATAGGTCTTTTTAGTTCTAGTAGGAGCGAGGAGTCTATCTAAGTAGTTGCTTCCGATAGATACACTGTAGATCTACTTCAACACGGCGCATCACCATTACTAGAAGGAGCACAGCGAACAGTCTCTTGTATGCTTGTTCGTAAACAGCTTCGCCACCACTCCAATCTGCTACGGGTTTCGACGATACAATAGCGAGAAACCGTGTCCGTTTCACTGCTAATTTAGAAGAGGATGTATTGAGCTTGTCGCCGCATTTATGTTATGTGCATGATATACATTCCGATGATAATTTTTGTAAAAGTGTGTTGGAGCGTGCCCATCAGATGGGGCGAGCCTGTCTAAGGCTAATCATCCTGGAAAATTGTTGCTTGATCGTGATGGATGCCGCTTGTGAGAATCGTCGGAAACGCTTGTTGTGAAGTTTGACGTGGTACAATGTAGTTGATTCCTCTATGCTATCAGCAGTTGGTGCAGTTGTTTCAACCTTGTCAACGTGATATGTTGGTGCCACACCAACCTTGCCGTATCTGCTGTCTCTCCTTGCGACTCGGAATGAACGGGGTCTTTCATGGCGAAAATGCGCCCGCAAGCAGTCTTCGCAACCAAGGAAGGGATCATCGAGCTCGCTCGAAATGATTGAGAAGGAACCAGTATTGCGCGTTTGGTTGCTAGTTTGTGATGACATGGTGCGAGGAAAATTCCAGATTGGTGGTTTGAGAATCTACTTCAGATAGTTCTTGAGATTTATGATAATAGTGTGCTTATATGGCAAGGATCCGCGGTGTGGCTTTCGGCTCAGTCTTGCCTCTGCTCTCTTGGTATACGGGTCGACGGGCCAGTCTTGCCTTTGGTCTGTACGTTCGGCACGGAAATCTCTCCCTGTGAGGCGACACGACCAAAAAAATGGAGTCCGCCACGCAGTTCGAATTTTCTTTGTGTCTTTTTCCAGTTTCTTCCATGCACGAGTCACACTCTGAGTCGTACCTCGTGCACAATCATATAATGTGATGTGATCACTGTTCATGCTATCTATCTATCTATCTATCTATCTATCTATCTATCTATCTATCTATCTATCTATCTATCTATCTAGAGAGATCACCACCTCCACAGTATCCCTTGCAAACCAAACGAGAATGTTCATGAATCCGGCTGTATTTGAAGGTATCGCAATTGATAGCTTACCTTCAACAACCTGCGATGTCTCTCGTGTCAGCATTGCAGAGCTTACGCGATTAAGCAGTATTCATGATTCTTTTCGTCTGCTCTCGATATCTGTGTATGTGTGACAACTTGAATGCATCCATCATTTCTCTCGCATTGAGATCTCTCCAACGTCCAAGGCATACCAGCACTAAGAACCCAATGTATGCGATGCTGCACACAACTGCACTCTTGAAGTGTTGACACTATCACCACCTGGCCTGCCATTGGGAATCAGGACGGAATTCTGCCACCAATATTTGTCGACATGATCGGGTGGAGAATTCGGCGTCGTTCTTCCCGGAGAACTTGACCGTGATTCTTAGGACCTTTGGCGCAGGAGAAGCAGTGATCGACTTGCCAACCAGATGTGCCTCCTCTTGTTTGTCACGATTGTTTGGTCCGTGGCTTTTGTTGTCGTCGAAACCCGCTGATTTGGTGCTGCTGTCGTCACCTTCAACAATAGTTTCGAATTTACGACTAGCTTGACAAATCCACGAAGCTAATTTGAAATTGCGAAGGCATATAGGGGGATGTATCGACGCACAAAACGTAGCCGTGAGGAGATCGACAGCAGATTTCAATCTTGAAGCTAGTTGGCAAGGCGACGGGCGTCGCCTCAAATATGCATTGTGTGCTTAGATGCTGCATGTTTCAACTTGAGTGCTTCAACTGCCTACATAAGTGTGTTCACGGCTTGTCCAGGCAAACATGTTCAACTAGGAGTAGTCTACGAATAGACTTCCGTTGTGCATTCTTTACAATGATCGGCGATGTAGTTACTCTTCATGATTCTATGCAAAACTTGTCGCATGTTCAGGCTTATGTAATCACTCATGATTCAACACGAAATACTCTACCTTATTCTATGAAAAAATTGTCGCTCCTTCTTTTGACTCACCAATACGATCACACACGACCGGTTTTACAACGTCCCCAGCTCTAGCTACTCCGAGTTATGCTGTTCCATTATGCATTTAGGTAATGGTGTTAGGGAAAAGCTCACAAACAACCACCAGCAGCAAATCGAATAACAGCATGACAACTATTATAAACAAGTCCCTTCGAATTGCTCAGTGCAACCAGAAACCATGCCTTGCGAGAGACGAGAGCTTCATTGTCGCCGACCCTCGGAAACAACTCCAGAAGGAAATCAATCGCTGTGAGTCACCACCTGCTTTCTATGGTCCGATAATAATTGAAGACGCAAAAGACGATTCGAGTAGTAGTCTAAGGCTAGTATCCAGAGATACCAGAAAGGTGAGCCTTCCAAGTCTATCCGAGAGGGAAGCTCAAGCGGATTCCAGGGCGCACCTGCGACAAGAACTCAGGCGCGAAGCGCCAACAAGTTTCTACATGGATCATAAGAAAGATAGCCCAGCAAAGAAAAGCGTTAATCTGAGGAGCTCCAAAGACCAGAGAACAGTCAGGCTTCCGTCGCTGGAGTACAGGCAATCTCAGGATGATTCGATTTTGGTGGCCACAAGAAGACTTGAACAGATCGTGGTGAACCGGGCTGGGTCGAGGGAAATCTTGCCGCACCGGTCATAGAGGAATTCAGAGGTGATGTTAGTAATACGCGTATGTATAAATAGTAGCAAGTGGCATATCAAACTTCAAAAACGCAGCAAAAGAAACCGATGCAGAGAACATGACACTGGCCCGTAGCGGCCCAAGACCGACTCTTTCTATAGAGAGCGAGGGAGTAGCATCAAGGAGACCAGCAAGGTTCAACATCGCGAAATGTCAGACCGTCTGCATGTAACCACAGTGGCGAGGCCAACTGGTGAAGTTGCCTTCGTCCTACAATTAAGCGCCTTCAAAAGAATGTTATGCGGAGGGATTGTCCTGGTTTAGGTAGGTGCTTCCTGGTTGGAGAAAGCAGATTCACCACGACTTACTCTGTATTATTCTATGCCAAAAATATCGAACGGCCACACTTGCTTTTTATTCGGTTCGTGTCTTCTCATGCTGGTTCGTGACACTTCAGCTTTTCTGCAAAGAAGCTCACAAATTAGCAAAAACAACAGAATTATCAACAACATGACGACCCTTATGAATGATTCCCTTCAAAGCGCCAACACTTGCAATCTGAAACCATACCTCGCGAGAAACGAGAGATTTGTATTCGTTCTGGACAACCCTCGGCAACAGCTCCAGCAGGAAACCAAGCACTGCGAGAAGTCACCACCTGCTTTCCATGGATCGAACAAAGAAAAAACACAGACCATGTCAAATATGCTAAGACAGGCAAGAGATATCAGAGAAACCAGCCTTCCAAGTTTATCCGAGAGGAAAGCTCAAACGGATCGCAGGGTTCACCTACGACAAGAACTCAGACGAATGGAGTCTCCTACAAGCGTCTTCTACCTGGATCAAGAGAAAGAGAATGCAGCTAAGGAAATCATCATTCTGAGAAGTTGTAAAGACCATAGAGAAACTAGGCTTCCGACTCTGGAATACAGGCAGTCGCAGGATGATTCGGTTATGGTGGCCAAAAGAAGACTGGAACAGATTGCTGTAAAACGGGCTGGGTCAAAGGAAACCTTGCCGCACAGATCATAGAAGATTCAACCGCGAGAGTAGCAACGAGTGCCGTGTATAAATAGTAACAAGAAACGTGTCGAAGTACTTCGAAGATGTAGTATAGAACCAAACGAACTATAGAGACTGTCGTAAGAACCATTGCAACCACTTGAAAAGGAGAAACCGCTCAACAGTGGAATGTAAAACCGAACTGTTTTTGTGGTTGAAAGTCTGTGAGGAATCAATAGCTGGATGGTAACTCCGCTTCCAGCCTAGCTCACGGTAACACATACAAAACTACGAGTAGTCTTTCTGGTTGATGCGTTGCAACCGGCTGCAAAACGTCAACTGCTCTTGATTAGAGCTGCGCCTGCCACACACATCTGGACCGAAGCAACAAATTCAGAATTTGCTGTCTCTGCTGCCCATTAGGCGTGCCTGAGTATGATCAAATTGTTCAAAGCTTTCATATTTGGATTATGTTCTATGGTCGTCTATGAGTCATGGTAATTATTTCTCGTCAACAGAAGATTGGACACTCTCTGCATTCAATTGGTGTCGTGTACGTGTCTACGCAGAGTATTCTGGCATAGCGTTTGATTTTCACCTCGCTGGAGAAGAGAGCTTTCTTGCTGCCGCCATTGCCCCAAAGAATGCAAGTGCGGTTACCTGGATGGACAGGTTGTCTCGATCTGCGTTGGGAGACGGCATGACATCCACCAGCGATGGCTCGAGGTTCACCTTGAACTCGACATCATAGTCTTCGTCCTCATACTTTCCTGAAGGTCGCGCCTGTGTATCATTGCATCGCATTGGAGAGTGGGGAAAGAGATCTGTCAAGTGAGGCTCTAGATCAATATTGAATTCGACTTCGTAGTCTTCGTCCTTGTAGTCAAAGTGACTTTCGTGGATTGAGGATTCGTGCATCATTTTGGAAATTGTTGTTTGTCGTTTAGGTTTCGTTGTTTGGTTTTATAATGAGACTATATCCGAGTGCTGAATATCGATTCTACAATGAATTCGATCGATGCAACCAAATGAGAAGCAGTTGTAGTAATACAAGATCGAAGGATTAGTGTCAACAGAAAGTGAGGTCGAGAACCTCCGCATGAATCGTGAGAGGCTGATGTCGCAGGTGTCAATGATGATGTCTTTTGTTGCGCTCCCGTATCTCTATGTGAGCGTCTGGACGGCGTCAGTATCTGAACAATACATCTCTCTGCTAGAGTTTATAGTTGAATAACTCAGCCTAGGTCGGTAGCGAGGGCGAGTGGGTCTGATGCTGCATTGAGACAGAGCGTATTGACGACTGCTGTTGCAGTTTGTTGGCACAACGCACACCACACTGTACCTCCTGCATAGCGTTGGTACTACCAGGTACTATTCTTGTTAGTCTACACGTAGCGATGCTTGCGTGTAGCGGTGCTTCTTCCTAAAACCTCAAATCCTAGAGTTCAAAGTTCTCGACAAGAAACCGGTTAGAAGCAAATGAAGTTGATGCAATCGTTGCTCGTTCTTGCTACAATCCTTGGGGGAGACGCTGCAAGCTGGTTTGGATCCTCAAGAACGATAGGAGTCGTCCCAACGAGGATGGGTTTCGAGCCAATAGACACGCGATCTGTAAAGACTACCCCTTTCAAAGGAAAGAAGAGTGTGGTAATAGACAAAAAGTCACGATATGCAAAGCCTATTCCTGCAAGAGAACAGAAGAGCATGGCATCAAAAGCCAAGAATCTTGTCCCCAAGGCCAAGGAGTGGATCCGGAATCATGAGGTCACCGCCATGGCAGTAGTCGCAGCAATCGCGGCAGCCACAAGAATCGCATTCGAGCATGTCCTGGAAGGTGGCGGTCTCGAGGCTTTCCTCTGGGGGTGTATGGGCGCAGCTGTTTAGAACTAACGAGAAGCGCGGGATCTGACGGAGATACGAATAGTTAGCAACTAAAGTTGTAGTCGTCACTCTAAGGCTCGGTCTATCGCTAGCAGTGCAGTAATTCGAAATCGTCTGAGATCTTTGTCTTCGTGTAAGAGTATTATTTTCATCTGAAGCTAAGAGACAAAAGTTGGTCAGGGAACCTACTTTCGGGTGGTCAACGCAACCTTCTTTGGAAGTAGCCACAAGGCTACGATCAAGAGGATAGCACTCGTCATACAGCTACGAGGTTGCTGGAAGATTATAAGTTCCAATAAGGCAAAGATGGAGCAAACCAAGACGAATGCGACAAAAACGGTAGCCTTCAAGAAGCCTGACTCGAGCTCCATCCAGCGCAACGCCAACTCCATGGGCCATGCAACCCAGGTCGACAAACCA
>JAVCKV010172761.1:31793-50663 GCA_032274145.1 Herpochondria borealis | reverse complement strand
GGGGCCGCATAAACCCCGTCACCCCCCCCGCTAATAACCCCACACGTAGGAGAGGCTCTTAGCCTCTCCGAGTCTCAAGGCGGCAAAAACGCCTTACCTTCTCCAGCTCCGAAGGTGCGTCGGTCAATAACCCCGAGCCCTTGGCTCGGGGTCTCCAAACCACCCTCATGGAAAGCTCCGAGGGTGCGCCGGCATCTCCCGCCTCCTCACCCCACCCGCAACTGCGAAAAAACCCCCGCCTTCAAACCCGCCATCGTCGCCACCATCTCTTTCCTCACATAAGGAACCTTCATCCCAATCGGGAAAGTCAAATCACGCAATATTCCCAGCGACCAATAATCCGACTGAAAAAACGGCGTCGTCCACCGCGTCGCGAATTGATAGAAGCCCACATGCTTCTTCCGCTGCCGAGTATAATTCTCCAAGGCCTCCTCCAACCCAAAACGCCCCAAACACTCCGCCAGCACCGAAGCATCCACCAACGCCAAATTAATCCCCTGCCCCAATTGCGGACTCAGCGCATGCGCCGCATCGCCTAAAATCGCCACCCGCTCCCCATGCCATTTCTTCATCCTCACATCGTGGTACGACGCACGCTGAAGTTGCTCCATTGACTCCACCTGCTCCAAAAACACCTCCGCTTTCGGAACCAACTCCACCACCTGCTTCTTCCACTCATCCAAAGGCAACAAAGGAGCATCCAGCGGCACACTCCAAAACAAACTCAGCAAATCATCCTTTGTCCCCGTCGGTAAAAAACCACACAACTCCCGCGTCGACCCCACCTTCTGCCACAGCAAACCCGGATCAAACTCCGGCGTCCTCTTCCCAATAAACCATAACGCCCCCCAAGGATACCGATCCACCCGAGCCGGAATCCCCGACTGCTCGCGCAACTGCGACCGCGCCCCATCACACACCAGAACTAAATCAAAAGGCCCCTCCTCACCCTCCTCACTCGACTTCAAAAACCGCTCCTCCTTCCCCAGCGACATCCCCACCATCTCCGCTCCCCAGCGCATCTCACCCCCAGCCTCCTGGAACGCCTTCAACAAAATCGCCAGCAGCGACGGCCGATGCGTCCCAAGTCCAAACAACCCCTCCTCCAAATCTCCATACTCCAAATCCAACAAGACCTTCCCCCGCCGCGTCTCACAATAAAGCCCCTCAATTTTCTGCGTCACCGCCAACACCTCATCCGCCAACCCCAACTCCCGCAAAACCGCCAACCCCGTCGGCTGCAGCAAAAACCCCGCCCCCACCGCCAACTCCTCCTTCGCCCTCTCAAAAAGCACCACCTCATGCCCCGCCCGCGCCAGCAAGATCCCCGCCGCCGGCCCGGCTGTCCCCGACCCCACAATAGCAATGCGATATGGCATGCCCGACTATCTCGCTGACCCCTCGATTGGAAAAGAAGATAAGTCACCTTCTTAAAGCTCGTATCTGTCTGTCTCGCCACATTTTGAAAGCACTCCTCCTCTTCTTCACCACCCGCACCATCGAGGACTACTAAATGCCACCCAAGGAAGCCGACAAACTCTCCGAAGAAAAAACCTCGTTCATCCGCGACTGGATCAAAGCTGAAGCCCCCTGGCCCAATGACGAACGCGTCAGTAAAATAGAAAAACAATACGCCGAAGGCCAACAAGTCCTCACCTCAAAAGCCCTTAACGAAGACTAGCAAAACCGCCGCTACGAACCCCCAAAACTCTGGGCCTACCGCCGACTCGCCCAGAATAACCTTCCTCCCGCCCCCACTGCAACTCCGCGCGAACCCGCCGGCCGCCTCTCCTTCGGACTCACCGACCTCCCACCCTTCCCCGCCGATCTCACCAAATTCGAAACCGATTTTCAAACCTCCCCCGCCGTCGCCCGCCTCATCGCCCGCCTCATCGCCACGCCACGCCACGCCACACTACGGCGAACACCTCCCCCGCCCCTGGCTAGATGTCTCCCGCTACGCCGACACCGCCGGCTTCCGCCAATGACTACTGCCGCTACCGCGACTACGTCGTCCGCAGTTTTAACCAAGACAAGCCCTACCCCACCTTTATCCGAGAGCAAATCGCCGGCGACGAACTTCCCGACGCCACCCCCGATGCCCTCATCGCCACCGGCTTCCTCCGCATGGGACCTTAGGAACAAACCGGCATGTCCGTCTTCAAAAAAACCCGCCAGTTCTGGCTCGATGACAACAAGCTCACCTACTACCACGCTGGCCGCCACAAACAGCTCTCCCAATTCGGCGGCCAAATCATCCCCCAACTCCTCGCCTGAAATCGAGAACCAATCCGCCAGAGAAACTCAGAGCCCCTCCTACGTAAATCACTCAGGCTTCCACCAAGCATCAAGCGCCTTGGTCAACTCCGTGACCTTCTCGGGATTCGCCTTCGCGAGATTCTTCTTCTCATGAGGATCCGCTTTCACGTTATATAGTTCAATCTTTCCTTCAGGATTATTGGGATGAGCCGCTGACTCCCCAGCGTAAGGCAAACCATAGTTTTTCTTGTTATGAAGCAGCAGCTTCCAATCTCCCTTCACCACATAACGACTCTCCATATTCGCCGTCCGATCGTTCACATCGAACATGTCATGATTGCCATCGAAGCCGAAAACGACATCCCTCTTCTGAAGCGCCGCCGTATCCCGTAAATCAATTCCAGTCATCGCTTTAGGAACCGCAACTCCAACCGCTTTCAAAATCGTCGGAGCGATATCGACCGCAGAAACCAAAGTGTCCTTGTCCATCTTCGGAACAACCTTGTTCGGCCACCTGATCATAATCGGCGTCCGGACTCCCATTTCATAAGGAGTCTGCTTTGAAATTGGAGCATACCATCCCGAATCTTCCGACTGAATCCAACCATTATCAGTCACATAAATCACGATGGTATTCTCAGCCAAATTCCGCTTCTCCAATTCCTGGAAAACTTCACCACAAGTCTGATCGAACCACTCGACCATCGCATAATAACGCGCCACAAACTTGCTCTCCCCTTTCGCGAGATACTTATCAAAAAGCTCCTTCGGCGGGTTGTGAGGAGTGTGCGGCAAAAACGGAGCATGCCAGATAAAGAATGGCTTCTCCTCCTTAGCCGCCTCGTCTAAGAAATTCTGAATCGGCTTGTTCCCGGTGCGCGAAATCTTCAAACCCTCATCACCATGTCGACCGCCTCTTTTGGGGTCAGCGTGAGTCATCGCATGCGTGAAACCGTGACGCTGTGGAGTCCCTTCCCACCACTTCCCGGTTTGTAAGGTCAGGTAACCCGCCTTAGTCAGAAGCCGGGCAAGCCCGTCATTCTTTTCAAACCCCGCATAGATTTTTTCATGAGTCGCCGCCCCAGCTCCGGTTCTTGGAACTTTTGCCTTCTTTCCCGCGACCCTCAAATCATTCCCAGTAATCCCGTGAACTGGCGTATGCAGCCCACTGAAAATCGATGCCAGCGAAGGCCGACAAAGAGGCGAAGTGACATAGCCCCGAGTGTAAGTCAGCGACTCCTTCGTAAATTAATCGAGCGCCGGAGTCTCAATCACCTTATGCCCCAAAAACGAGTAATCAGTCCAAGACTGATCATCGGAAAGAATCAGAACAACATTCGGACGCTCCTTCGCCGTAAGCGGAAGACAAACGAGCGAAACAAACAAACACAGAAAACGTTTCATGCACAAAACCTACAATCTCGCTGAAATTTGGAAAGGCCAGAATTCGAACCACGAATTTCACAGAGCCAAGCTCATCACCGCGAAATCGGAATTTTAAGATTCACCCAGATTGCGTTGTGGTTTGATTTGCCAGGGGCACCGACTAATCGATCAACAGTCTCAATCTCCGAACTGTGTAGACAATGGTCGATCGGGATCCTGAGTAGCCCATTGAAAAGGCTTTCAGGATAGGAAGGCCAAGTCGCCTGAACTCCAGCACCCCTCTGTGAATTCACAAGACTTGTCCGCTTTTGAAGACGCCGGAACGGACCGCTCCAAGGAGTCGCATTAAAGTCACCCGCCACAATCACCATCCCATCGACATCCTCCACGAACGAAGCAATCGCCTCAAATGACTCATCTCGCTTCACAGTCGCAGCCCCACTCAGAGGAGCTGCCGGATGGATCCCCAAAAATATCAACTTCTGATCCGCCATCGAAATCACCAGCCCGGGAAGACCATCAACCTCGACACTCACCACAAGCTGCGGATTCAACCTCGCATCTCGACGAACCAAAATAGCGTCAGGGCTTTTACGGAAAATATGAAACTCATTTCTGAGACTTTCAATTCGAAGCGCAATATCCGGATGAAGTTCGGTAAGATAAATAATCGTCGGTGTCTTCGCTTCCATCACGGACTTAATCGACTCCCAATCATCATTCCGTAACCACGCATTGTAAGACACCACCGAGATTTCCCGCGATGCTCCCGAAAACTCCACAGCATCGGGCGGCGCAAAATAAAGCGGCGCAATCAAACCTGCATTCACCAGTAAGATTCCAACATAACACCCCATCAAAATCTTCAAACGTAAGATCAGGGAAAATCCCAACCCGACCAAACTCGTAATCAGATACTGAACCCGAAAATGATTGCAGAGATCAAAAATCCAAAAGAACGATCCCACGAATCCCACAAGCGAGGCAACCAGCAAAACTAGAGCAAGAGAACCTGTGATGAACTTCAAAAACCTCCTCATTTTATCGTAGCTCTCATTTTGCTTCGGACAACATCGCTCAACAGATCTCCCAGAACGACCATGATCGCACCCAACATCGTGAAGAAAAGAATATCATCATATTCGCGGAAATTTTGCCTAATGGAAATGTAATAGCCCAATGAGCTAACGCCCAACATCCCCAGCACCGTCGCTTCACGCACGCATGATTCCCAGCGGTAGAAGAAGAAGAGAACAAAGCGACTTAAAGACATTGGCATGAGCGCTCCAAGGTAGCTCTGCACTCGCCCGCCCCCAACTTGGAGAACCGAAGAGGGAATCTTATCACCTTGGTTTTCGACAACTTCCGTCCAAAGCCGCCCTAAAATCCCGACGTTGTGCAACGCCAGCGCGATCACCAAAGGCCACGCGCTCGGCCCCATCAACCCGACCAATAAAAAGGCGTAAAGATACTCAGGCACCGCTCGCGTAAGAACAAAAAACCCTCTTACAAGATGGCCAAAACTTTTAGGCAAAGGATTCCGCGACATCGCGATCCCAAGTGGCTCACGCTTGGCAAGAGAACGCGCTCCGAATGGAATCAGAACGATTGCACAAAGCCCTGCCAAAATGATCGCCGCAACCGACATCGCAAGCGTGTTCGTTGCAGCTTCCTTTCCAGGCGATTCCCAAAGATCAGTCAGCCAGGGAAAGACCTGACCAGAGCCCTCGGACCAAGCACTCCCACGTTCTTCCCAAGTCGCCACAGAATTCTCCGGCGCAACCGGATCCGGGGTGAGCTTCGTCACAAACCGGGCAATCCGATCCGCTCGCTGACCTTCCAACATCGGCGTCACAAGAGGTTTGCCAATCACAAAAGCCATCACGATCACAAGCACCCAAGCCAGCCCACTCGCTCGCAAGAAAAAATCGCGAGGAGCCGTTTTACGAAGCTCACTTTCCGAAAGCTCCGCGCTCACCTTCCGCGCCTGCCCCTTCATCATCCGCCTCCGCGTCCAATGCCCAATCCCCTCAATCAAAACCACCGTGGCAATCAGAACATAAAGGGCGGTCCAAACCTCACCGTAATATCCGTTCTCAAAAGAACGATTAATCGAGAGCCCAATCGTCTCGACCCCAACGAATCCCAGCACGGCCGACGACCGTAAAGCACACTCGAATCGATAGAGCGAATAACTCACCATATCCGGCAGCGCCATCGGAAAAATCGTTGCAAAAAAAACCTGAGCCCCACTTCCGCCGACCGAGGTCACAACCTCCTTCGCTGAGCTATTCTGTTCATCCATCAATTCCGAGAACACCTTAGCCAAAGTCCCCGTGAAGGGCAGCGCCAAGGCCAAGCAAGCACTGAAGGGAGCATCGCCAAAAGCGGATAAAAAGAAGATGGCCCAGATCAACTCGTGGATAGATCGCATCAGCGAAAGAGAGATCCGCACCGGCCACCGAATCAGTTGCAAAAGAACTCGTGAACGATTGGCAGGCCACCATTGCTCAGACGCGAAAAAACCCAAAATCAAGCCAGCAGGAATCGCCAGCGAAGTCGCGATCAAGGCATAGCGAAGCGTCCGGAGGAGATCATCGCCAAGGCGCGAATAAAAAGGCTGGGCATCGGCAGGAAGACTCGGATTCTCATCGACCAAGGAAGGCGAAAAGGCCCCGCTAAAAAAACGTACGGTCGAGGCCCACGGATCAGAGCCAGCGGTGTGCGACACGAAGTCTGTCCCCAATCGCGAGACGCAGAGAAAAAGCATCACGCCCAGAGCAACCACCAACCACCGGCGGCCGAACCACATGCGCGACGCTCCCTTCATCTGCTTCACAGATCGTAGAGGCTAGAAATTTCATCATCGCTTGGCTTACCATCGAAAACCACGCGACCTTTTTTCAACCCAATGACGCGGGGGAAGAACTCGCGGGCCAAAGCGACTTGATGCAACGAAACCACGAGGGTCATTCCTGACTCAGAGGAAAGCCCAGTGAGTAACTCCAACACATCACGCGCACGCGCCGGATCAACCGCACTGAGCGGCTCATCGGCGAGGAGAATCTCCGCCCCCTGATAGAGAGTCCGGGCGAGCGCGACTCGTTGTTGCTGCCCGCCAGAAAGCGAGTCGGTGCGGTCATACATTTTCGCCGCAATCCCCATGCGATTCAGGATCTCAAAAATCTCCTCGCGGTCCACCTTACGTGGCCACAAGAGATCCCGAACCGTCCCTAAAAGATTGCGCGAACCCGAGCGACCAAGGATGACATTTTGAATCACACGGTGATTCGGCACGAGCCCCAGATCCTGTGGCAACATCCCAATGCGCGAGCGCACTTCGCGGAGAGCCTTTCCCCGGGAGTCCGCGAGGTCACATCCCAAAGACGCGATCGCTCCAACGCTCGGTCGGTGGTGTAAACCAAGCAACTTGAGTAAAGTCGTTTTACCACATCCAGAAGCTCCAATGAGAGCGACTTGTTCCCCTTCAGAAATATCAAGCGTGACCTCGGACAGAGCCGGGGTTACTCCAAAATTCTGGGAAACGTCTTTGACTGCGAGAGCGCTCATAGGCGCGATTAGTCGAACTTCACTTTCTCCATCACCTTCGCAATGGGAATGAATGTTTCGTTAGTCACCTTCACCAATCTCTTGCGACCGAGAGCCTCAAGAACCGCCGGATCCTCACACTCCAAAAGAGTTTTCTGAAGTTTATCAGTGAAGCCCGCACCGAAGGAATCCTCAAGAGCAGGATGAGCGGTAAAATTATAGTCAGCAAAAGGAGGCGTCTCCCAAATAACGACACACTTTGCAGGATCGAGATCGCCTGCCCTCACCATACTTTCATACTTCCCATAACTCAGGACACCCGCCTGAAACGTTCCGTCCTGCACTTGAAGAGCAGTCTTGTCATGCGCACCCGAGAAACCGAGCGGAGTTTTTTGGAAAAACTCCTTAGGTGTCTTGCCGGTGTTTTCGATGATGAAATGCGAGGGCATCACACAGCCTGACGTCGAGCCAGAACTCCCATAAGTAAACGTCATCTCCGCAAGCGCGGTAGGGAATGAATCCGACTTCGTCAGACCCGTGGCGGAGTTCGCAATAAAGTAAGACTTGAACGCGAGGTCAGCCTCACCTGCAGCCAGAGCTTCCGCGCCCTCCACCGCACTACGAGCTTGGACACCGGAAACACCGCCAAACCAAGCGAGCTGGATATCACCGTTTTCAAACTTCTCAACAGAGGAACCGTAAGTCGCCGAAGGCACAAACTCCACTTTCACCCCCAAAGTCTTGGCAAGGTAATCCGCAACCGGCTTGAAGCGCTCGGCTTGCCCCGTGGTATTCTCATCAGGGATCGCTGAAAAACGGAGAACTCCCTCGATATCAGCATCGTCCTTATCCCCACAACCGGAGAGATTGAGAACCATCGCCGCCATCGCCACGCTACCGAGGCAGCCTTTCATCTTCTGGGAAATCGACCGATCTCCCGCTTGGAATAATTTCATTCTAAATTTTTGGTGTCCCGTGACCTTCTGACTCAGCCCCGACACCCCCAGAATCCCCCGATCTCCAACCCAGCGCAAGGGAACAATCATCAAGTCATCACGCTGAGTCATAAAATCTGCGTTATCACCCCAAATCCGGCCCCGGTCGCAACTCCAAATGCTCCAACGCCGCCTCAAATTCCGGCCACCGAAATTCAAAGCCCTCTTCCTCAAGCCGGCCTGGCAAAACCCAGCGACTCTTAAGAACTAACTCCGTCTCCGACCTCATCGCCCAAGTCCCGATCTCTAACATCAACCTCGTAGCCGGTAGCCCAAAACCTCGCCCCGCAATTTTCCGAAACCCTGCCATGCACCCCGCATTGTCCGTCGGATTCGGCGCTGAGAGATTATAGTAATCCTGCAATTCCTCGCGCTCACTCATCCACTCGATCGCTCGGCAAAAATCATCGACATGCACCCAGCTCATCTTCTGCCGACCGCTCCCCATCTTACCACCCATCCCCAACCAAGCAATCTTCCTCAAGTAATCAAAGACCGACCCAGGCTCATTTCCCAAAACAATCGCCGTTCTCAAGGCCACCTTCCTCACCCCTTCCGGCACTTCACTCTCCCACAAAGCCCTCTCCCAAGCCTTTGCCACCTCAACTGAAAAACCCTCACCTAATTCCCCCGTTGCCTCATCCTGCGGACGATCCTCGGCATGACGATAAATCGTCGCCGTGCTCGAATTCAACCAAAGCCGCGGCGGCCTCGCACAACCTCGAATCGCTTCGCCCAATACCGCCGTGCTCTCAAGCCGACTCTGAAAAATCAGCGCCTTATTTTTCTCCCCATATCGACAATTCACACTCTTCCCCGCCAAGTTCATCACGACCTCCGCGCCTTCGAATTCAGTCGCCCAATCGCCCAGCGACCGACCATCCCAACGGACATCTTTGGCCACTGAAGCCACTCCGCCATTCCGCGAGATCCCCACCACTTCCCAGCCGAGATTATGAAACCAGTGGCTCAGGTATTTTCCAAGGAAGCCATTCGCTCCCGCAATGATTATTTTTTTCATGTCAGTAAATCGAAGAAGGTAAGACAGCGCGCAATGACTTCCGTTTGAAATTCTGGAGGAAAGAGAAAGCCCAGCGGCACCGCAACTAAGAGCAAAGCCCTGACCTTCCCGAGACTTTTTTCGAAACGACCTTCCAATAGAACAAACAGCCCATGCACCGAAAAATAGGCCGTCGGCAACCCATAGCCCGCGTTCACCGGCACCGTAATCGCAACCTCATGCAATAGTCCCGAAACCAAAAACACCCCAAAGATGCCAGCCTCTCGCCCCATCATGCTCTCTACCGGTCGTCCCACCAGCCGCTGCATCATCTGTGAATAGCCCACATTCCACCTCCGACTCCAAAAGTCCCCCACCCCTTTCGCCTTCAACAAATTCGGAAACAAAGTCCGCACCGGAAAACCCGCTGCCCGCAGCCCACCCTTCAGAACCCGCAGAGCCCCGAAGTGAAATCCCAAACTCATCGGCAAGAACATCACCAAGATCTGACGCCACTCCATCGCCCACACCAACCACGCCCCCAGCGTCCCCACCACCATCAAGCCCACACCCCAAGCAACATCATCCTTCCAATTCAGCCCCGTCCTCCGCTTCCTAAAAGTCCCCGGGTCCATCCCAAACCAACACGTCGCAAAGATCAAATATCGCCCCCAGTTCAGAGTCCCTCCCCAAGCCACATAAACCAGCCCCTTCATCCCCGCCAGCAACACGACACAAATCCCCACCATCCTCGCAATCGGATCCGCACCAAGCAACACCACATGAGCCGCCACCAGCAAGCCGACCACCAACAAAACCCCAAGCCAACTCGGCAGACGCACCCTCCCCGCAAGAAGCCCTAGAACAGCCAGAAGAAGAAGAACCCAAATCATCCTGCACCTCCCAAATTCCACCACAGCATAATCGCGAAGAAGATCACCAAATAGACGAACAAAAGGGTCAGCAGCAGCTTGGCAATTTTATTAACTTGGGTGTCCTCCACTTCATCGAAATCAAAACCGAAGAACTGGAGATAAACCCGCACCGCCCACCAAAAACAGATGAAGCCAGACATCGCCGCCGCCGAGGAATCCCCGCTTAAAAGCCAATCACGAAAACCCAGGGTCAGAATCGCAAAGAAACAATTCGAGGCCCAAACATAAAACGAATAGGTCCACCAAAGCTCTTTCATCAACGGACTCAGCCCCGCCAGTTTCTCCCTCCACCCCAAAACCTTGGGGATCCAAAGACTGGCAATCACCAAGGCGGTCAGACCAAAGCCCGAAAACAGTAATCCATAATTCAGTAATTCTCTCATAAGCTTGTAAAAGTAGCGGTCGCAAAAATCGCGGCCAAAGTCAAAAACACGAGGAGGAAGAAGATGTCCCAAAATCGCTCCTTACCCCGCTCCTCCTTGTCATAATAGGTCAGCTGCACCACGACCCGGCTCCCCCAAAAAACCGTAAAGAATCCGCTCACTACCCGCCCCATGCCATCCTCAAGTAGAAGCGCAGGCCAGCCAAGACAGAGCACCGCCAAAGCCGTGATCAAGAAGACGATATATCCACAATGGACATAAAAGATCTGCCTCACCAAATTCTCCGATCCCGCCAAATTCCGAGCATACCCCAAACGCGGAGCCGCCACAAAATTCGCTACAATCAGACCCAGACAGATCAGCCCTGCAAGGCGCAGAAGCCAGAGTGTGATTTCAACGTTCATTTTTGTGATTCCTACTACTATTTATTGCTCCCATCGCGCTCATGATTCCGTAGATCAACCCTACAAAAGAAAAAAGAAGCGCCATTCTATCAAAGGTGAACGGGCCCGGTATCAGAAACCATAAAATTACCCATGAAGAAACCACCCCTAGAATTAAACCCAGCGGAATCCCTACCTCCCAAGACCAAAGCTTTGAAAACTTCCCCCAACAGAGAAAATAAATCGGAAGCCCCAAAACAAGATAGCTCACGAAGTGAATCGCTACTGCGTAGATCCCAAAAATTGGGACACTCAACAGAACCCGTGGCTCAACGGCTCCTATGAAGGCAATGGGCAGCATCCACACCGTAAGCGGCCAAAAGATCACCCTAGGAAGGGAATTCCCCCAAGCTTTCAAAGAGTCTGCTTCACTGTTCATCGGATCTTTTTTCTACGGCTTGTGATTGTGGCGGCTGCCGTCGTTAGCCCGTAAGCACCGCCCACAACTCCTATAACCATAATGTCACTCCATGTTTCAACTGAATCACTGATGCTAAAAACTAGAGCTAAAACTGCAAGAACCCCCAAGATTGATCCGATGGGCAATCCGATCTCCCACCGCCAAAGCTTCGGAAAAGAACTCCAAAAACAGAGGTAGAATGGAAGTCCGATGATAAGATAGCTCACGAAGTGGACCACCATTGCGATCACACTTCCAAATATGGCCAGTCCTAACCAGTGAATATCGGTGATTGCTAGGGCGACACCCAACAAAAGAGAGATTAGAACCGGCCACAGAAGCACCCTGGTCAAAGACGCAGCCCATCTTTCGTAGGGTGAAATTATCGTTCGGTGTCTCATGATCTCTAAATTTCAAATACTCTCGTCAATCGACGCGGGCGGGTTTTATGGTTTCCTTTGCGGAACAATTTTCTAATCCATGCAATCATTGTCGTAGTTTTCTAGGGATTCATTGGTGGTGGGACAGGTCTTGCTCCTTTGCTACGCACGCGGCTGAAGAGAAAGAGATTGAAGAAGTGCATCGCTCCTAGCACGAGAAGCACGACTCCGATTTTACCACTGAGGGCTTCGAAGATACCGGTGGTTCCATGCACAAAGGCATCCAGTTTTAGATAGAGGGTCACAAATCCAATGTTGATGAGATAGAATCCCACCACCAAGAGGTGGTTCACGCTATCGGCCATCTCCTCATCACCGTCGAAGCACTCCACGAGGAAGACTCTTCCATTCTTATGAAGAGTCTTCGCCACCCAGATCGTAATTGGGATCGCGATGAGCAGATAGAGGGCATAGGTTGTTGCTGTTTCGTTCATTTTTTATTTTGGTTGAGAGTTAGTGCATGAGTTCGGCGCGCCAATCATCGTGATCAGTTGCTCTCTTATCGCCGGCGCTATCCGGTGACGTCATTTCGTGAAGGGTTTCTCGGACTTCGCGGTCCTTCCGGCGAAAGAAGATCTTACTGAGGCCATGCCGATTCGCCGCCAAAAGTCGGCACATCTGGATGGCGACTGCGAGCATCGCGGGGCAGGCCAACCGCCGGGCGAGATCACGATGATTCGCGCAGCTGAAAAGGCACCAAACCCAAGCTTCCGCCCCTCGGTAAATCGCTTCCTCATCCATCCGCACGATCATCTCACGTGCCGGATCCAGCGTGCTCACTCCGGGAAAAGTAATCTCCGCTTCCGCTGATTGATAAGGGACAAACTCAATTTCAAAAGCGCGTGGCTGCCGATTAATCCACTCGTGAAAGGTGCAGCACATTCCGCATCGTCCGTCATAATAGACTTCGATCTTCTTGGTATGTATGGGGAATTTCATTTTCTTCTTTCTACTTGTATTGTGTTTTCAGGAATTACTGAAAGTTTGTTTGGCTAGATTTTTTCGATTGGTTTTCTTCCTTCCAATTCGGCCCTTAGCCGAAGATTTTCATCGCCAATTTAATGGCCTTGCCGTGTTGCATCGAGGCCACCCGGTCACCCATCTTGGAGGCGAAACTGACGAAGTCCTCGAGCTGGCCCATTTGCTCATTGAAGGCTTTACCGTCAGGTGACTCCATCTCGTCAGTAGCGGACTTACAGCTCCTCAGAGTTTCTAAGGCAGGATCGATCTCACGGCGTTTGCGCTCGCGAGCGACCCGGCGAAAAATCTCCCAGACATCTTTCTCCGCTTCGAAGAAGTCCTGGCGCTCCCCTTTTTTGGTCACGATCCGAATGAGCCCCCAGCCGACGAGATCCTTCAGATTGGTGTGAGCGTTCCCCCGACTGATCTCGAGTTCCTCCATCACCTCATCCGTGCTCATGACCTCAGGAGCCGTCATCAGGAGAGCGTGGATCTGGGCCATGGTCCGATTGATGCCCCACTGCGCGCCCATGATCCCCCACTGGGTCACGAACTCATCACGAGCGGCTTCAAGTTTGGCTGTCTCTCCCTTCACCTGCTTTCAGTATTTACTGAAAGTTCATTTCCGTCAAGTCCGCACCACAAAAAACGAGAGAAACTTTTGCGCACATGAAATTCCCCTTCCCCCACATGCCAAGCGCACTTTCAAAGACAGGAAATCGTGTCAGCGCTCCTCGCTGCCGCCGTCATACTCAAGCTCACCGTCGCCCAGCAACAAGTCGCCAAGGAACGAGGTCTCACTTGATCGATCATAAAAAAGCCCGACTCCCCGCACGGGAAATCGGGCTGTTTGAAAAACAGGCAACTTGCGACTAAGCGTCGGTCAAGGCTGCCACTCCAGGAAGGACCTTGCCTTCCAAAAGCTCCAGGCTCGCGCCACCGCCAGTCGAGATAAAGCTCATCTTATCAGCGACCCCAAATTTCACCGCCGCAGTCACCGAGTCACCTCCGCCCACAATGCTCAGCGCACCGCTTGCCACAACCGCCTCCGCGATCGCCTTGGTGCCCTTCGAGAAGCAATCCTTCTCAAACACTCCCATCGGACCATTCCATAAAACCGTCTTAGCCGTCGCCAAAACCTCCTCAAATTCCTTGATCGCGACATCACCGATATCGATCCCTTCCTTATCAGCCGGGATCGCACCGCCTTGACCGTAAACCTCAGTATTCCAGGTCTCAGCTCCTTCTTTAAATTCTTTCGTAATGCGCGTGTCAGCAGGAAGCAGGAACTTCACCCCCTTTTCCTCAGCCTTCTTGAGGATCTCGAGCGCGAGCTCTTGCTTATCATTTTCGACCAAGCTCTTGCCAATCTCATACCCCTGCGCCTTGCGGAAAGTATAGGCCATCGCACCACCGATGAGGATGGTGTCTGCCTTTTCTAAAAGAGCGCTGATCACCTCGATCTTATCGCTCACTTTAGCTCCACCCATGATCACCACGAACGGGCTCTCGGCGTTCCCGAGCTTTCCTTCGAGATACTCAAGTTCGCGCTCGATGAGTAATCCCATCACGCTCTTCTCGACATGATGCGTCACCCCTTCAGTCGAAGCGTGCGCCCGGTGTGCGGTGCCAAAAGCATCATTCACAAAAATCTTAGCATTCCCGGCCAGCTTCTTAGCAAAGTCCGCATCGTTCTTTTTATCCTCCGCATAATAACGGGTGTTCTCCAGAAGAAGAAGCTCGCCGTCCTTCAAGTCAGCCCGCATTGCCGCCGTATCCTCGCCGATGCAATCTTCCGCGAAAGTCACATCTCGCTCCAGCAGTTCACAAAGACGAGCCGCCACCGGCTCCAAGGAATACTTCTTCTCCCGCGCCTCAGAAGGGCGACCCATGTGCGAACAAAGCACCAGACGTGCACCTTTGGAAAGCAGATCCTTGATCGTCGGCAGAGCCGCTTGAATACGGGTCTCATCCGTGATCTCGAAAGCATCGTCCTTAGGGACATTAAAGTCGGCACGCATCAGCACTTCCTGACCGGCCACATCGATATCACGAATCGTAAGTTTACTCATAATTGGAGACCCCTTGCCTGAAGGAGAGCAGGCAAACTGTCAAGATCGGGTTCCCAAACCCACGCATCACCACCAGAGCGCCTTCCCTCTTGTCAATCCGCCCCGCCCTCACCACGATGAAGCCACCTCATGAAGATTAAAAAAGCGGTCATCACAGCAGCCGGTCTCTCCCAGCAGCACCTACCTCTCCAAACTCTCGTCAGCCCCTCCGGCGACAATAAGACGGTCGCCGCCTTTCTCCTCGATGAGATCTTCGCCAGCGGGATCGAGTCCGCCGCCATTATCATCGCCCCCGGCACCCAGAGCGACTTCGCCTCCGCCATCACCGATCACCTCGACCAAGTCATCTTCATCGAACAAGCCGAACCCCTCGGCTACGGCCACGCCGTCCTCTGCGCCCGCGACTTCACCGGAGACGACCGCTTTCTCCTCATCATGAGCGATCACCTCTACCTCTCCTTCGCCGAAAATTCCTGCATCAGCCAACTCCTCAAAGTCGCCGCCCAAACCGAAGGCCCCGTCTCCAGTGTCCAACCCACCCACGAGAGCAAGCTCCCCTACTACGGCACCGTCGCCGCCTCACCCATCAGCGGAAGCCAAGGCCTCTACGACGTCTCCCACATCATCGAAAAACCCACCCCCACCATCGCCGAACAAGAACTCATCGTCCCCGGCCTCCGCTCTGGCAACTATCTCTGCTTCTTCGGCATGCACGTCCTCACTCAGGAAGTCATGGAACACCTCGACCAATCATTCTCCGGCTCCGGAAATCTCCCCCTCACCCCCAGCCTCGCCGCCATCGCCCAAAGCGAAAAATACCTCGCCTGCGAGATCGAAGGCCTCCGCTTCAACATCGAAGAATCATTCGGCCTCCTCCGCGCCCAACTCGGCATGGCCCTCTCCGGCAGCACCCGCGACGAAGTCATGGGAGCCATCATCGAGCTCATCGCCGCCACCCGCTAAGCGAAGCATCCCAATCAGAAGTAACTCAATCACCAATCCCCCCATGCTCCTCAACCTAATCACCTCACAAAACCCCGCCACCCGCGACCAATCCCAAGCAGAAGCCTGCACCAACCTAGAAGTCCCAGCACTCCTCGCCGAGTGCGCTGAACTCGACTCCTTCCGCCGCACCTCGGACAACCTCTACCACCGCGTCCGCGCCATCTTCTTCCTGCAAGCAATCTACCGCTTTCATCTCCCCGCCAAACTCCCCTCCAGCGACTCCGGCTCCATCCCTTTCAACGGCTACGAAGACCTCCTCGAGCGTCAGTTCGAAGAGGCCATCGACACCTTCCTAAAGATCCAAACCCAAGACGGCCCGTCCGACGCCATCTCCTCCGCCCTCGCCGCCGCCTACCACCAACTCGCCTTCCAAACCCTCGCCAACCAAGTCCGCAAATCCGTCCGCACCGTCCGCGGCAACCAATGGATGTTCCGCATGGGCCACCCCGCCGACCACCCCCTCCGCATCCGCCCCGAACTCCTCCAGCAGGACCGCCACATCTTCCCTGTCCTCTGCGAACGCACCCCCGTCCGCATGGACCTCACCCACTCCGCCTGGTCCGATATCTTCTTCCTCGGCATGGACTTCCCCCAAGGAGCCCGCGTCGTCAACGTCTCCGTCGACCTCGCCGTCCACGGCCGTGACAGAGGAAAAAAACCAAAACCACCCGTCGAAGCCTACCTCCGCATCATCGACCAACCCGTCCTCCGCCTCACCAGTATCGACCTAAAAGCCACCGCCGAAATTTCCTCCCTCGCCGACGTCTTCGACTTCGCAAAAGACCACCTCGGCCTCCTCAAAGCCGCCGTCATCGCCTCCGGAATCGTCCCTCCCGGCATCGAGGGATCCGGCCAATCCCTCGCCCACCTCCTCTCCAGAATCGCCGGCCCTGGACGCGGCATCGAGATCATCTCCTCCGTCAACGACATCCCAAAAGGCTCACGCCTCGCCGTCTCCACCAACCTCCTCGCCGCCCTCATCAGCGCCTGCATGCGCGCCACCGGCCAAACCAAATCACTCACCGGCGAACTCACCGAAAGTGAGAGACGTCTCGTACTTGCCCGCGCCGTCCTCGGCGAATGGATCGGCGGCTCCGGCGGCGGCTGGCAAGACTCCGGCGGAGTCTGGCCCGGCATCAAACTCATCGAAGGCGAACTCGCCGGCCCCCACGATCCCGAACACGGCATCTCCAAAGGCCGCCTCATGCCCAAACACAAAGTCTTCAACGAAGACGAAATCCCCCAATCCGCCCGCCAAGCCCTCACCGACTCCCTCATCCTCGTCCACGGCGGCATGGCCCAAAACGTCGGCCCCATCCTAGAAATGGTCACCGAGAAATACCTCACCCGCTCCTCCGCCGAGTGGCAAGCCCGCCAAGACGCCCTCGACCTCCTCGACCAAATCGTAGCCGCCTTAGCAAAAGGCGACATCAAAACCCTCGGCCGCCTCACCACCCAAAACTTCCGCGGCCCCCTCCAAACCATCATCCCCTGGGCCACCAACCACTTCACCGAAACCCTCATCGCCCGCGTCTCCGCAAAATTCGGCGACGACTTCTGGGGCTTCTGGATGCTCGGCGGCATGTCCGGCGGTGGCATGGGCTTCATCGTAGAACCCTCCCGCAAACAAGAAGCCCTCAACATCATCCACGAAATCATGCTCCAAACAAAGCGTGAGTTAGAAAACGCGCTCCCCTTCGCCATGGACCCCGTTGTCTACGACTTCGGCATCAATCCCCACGGCACCTTCGGCACCCTCCACCGTGGCGAAGAAGCCCTCCTCCCCCCCGCCTTCTACCACCTCTCCCTCGGCGACACCCTCCGCACCCCACCCACCAACCTCTCCCCCACCAGACGCGCCGAGCTCGACCAATTCGCCCGCGCCTGCCGCACCAATCCCGCCTTCTCCTCCTCCGTCGAAGCCCTCTTCGAAACCCTCATCCCCCGCGCCGCCGAGGACACCACCGGCAGCCACTCCCTCAGCGAACTCCTCAAGAAAAACGGCTTCGACCGTGCCCAACACGAGCAAATCCGCAAAGACCTCCTCGAAGGCCGTATCGGCCTCTCCCAAAACCGCCTCCCCGCCACCACCACCATCCAGGACGTCCATCCAGAAGACATCACCGACTTCAGCATCGCCCCAGATAAGACAAACCTCGTACTTGGAAAAAATGCCCTAGCCGCCGGAGAAGTCGCCGTCATCACCCTCGCCGCCGGAGCCGGCTCCCGCTTGACCCAAGGCGCTGGCGTCTGCAAAGCCCTCCACCCCTTCGCCCGCTTCGACGGCAAACACCGGACCTTCATCGAAACCCACCTCGCCAAATCCCGCAAACGCGGCACCGAAGCTGGCACCCCCATCCCCCACCTCTTCACCACCTCCTACCTCACCCACCAACCCACCCGCAGCTTCCTCGACACCGTCGACGACTACCACTACCCCGGCCCCCTCCACCTCTCCTCCGGCCGCTCCGTCGGCCAGCGCATGATCCCCACCGTCCGCGACCTCCGCTTCGCCTGGGAAGAAATGCCCCAACAAGTCCTCGACGAGCAGCAACAAAAAATGCGCGACTCCCTCCGCTCTGCCCTCATCGGCTGGGCCAACTCCACCGGCGAAGCCTCCGACTACACCGACAACCTCCCCCTCCAGTGCCTCCACCCCGTCGGCCACTTCTACGAAGTCCCAAACCTCCTCCTCAATGGCACCCTCGCCAACCTCCTAGAAGAACGCCCCCAGCTAAGAACCCTCATGCTCCACAACATCGACACCCTAGGTGCCGACGTAGACCCCGCCCTCCTAGGCCATCACCTCGCCAGCCAAACCGGCCTAAGCTTCGAAGTCATCACCCGCCGCCTCGAAGACCGAGGAGGCGGCCTCGCCTCAGTCAACGGCCGCCCCCGCCTTCTCGAAGGCCTCGCCATGCCCCGCGACGAAGACGAATTCGCCCATGCCTCCAAAGAAGCACGCGGCCACTGGCACGGCTGCGCCCACGCCCTTGGTCAGATGTTTGACGAAATCGCCACCTCCGACGCCCGCATCCGCGAC
>JAVCKV010172761.1:10041-31783 GCA_032274145.1 Herpochondria borealis | reverse complement strand
CTACAACTCCATGACCACATGGATCGACCTCGACAAGTTGCTCCAACTCTTCTCCCTAACAAGAGAAGACATCCTCTCCCGCAACCAAGAAAAAATCACCCAAGGCATCCGCCAAATCGCCAAACGCCTCCCCACCTACATCACCCTCAAGGAAGTCAAAAAACGCTGGGGCAACGGCCAAGAGGACATCTTCCCCGTCCTCCAATTCGAAAAGCTCTGGGGCGACCTCACCACCCTCCCCGAAATCGAATCAAAATTCATCGTCGTCCCCAGATCGCGAGGCCAGCAACTTAAAGACCCAGCCCAACTAGACGCCTGGCTCCGCGACGGCTCCGCCCACCACCTAGAGTCCCTCTGCGAATGGTAACGCATTTCAAATTGCCAGGCAGTCTACCAAAGGATCGCCTCAGCGAAATATGGAGCGTGGACATTCTTGTCCGCTTCGGAGCCACGGGAAAGCGGACAGGAATGTCCACACTCCATATTTTTCAGGTTGCCGGAGAAACCCTCAAAGATTTGGAATGATTCATCAAAAGAATTGCCTAAGTCGCGCTTTTCGCTTCCGCCGCTTCTTTCTTTTTCAGCGCTTTCGTTTCGATATCATCTTGTTCGATCACAAGCGAGTGGATGATAATTGGCCCTTCGATTTTCTCGTCATTTGAGAGCACCGGGGTGAGGACTTTTTCGTCATTCTCTTTGAAAAGGATGATGGCATTCTCTCCGTGAGTTGTTTTGAAATCTTCGAGAGTGAAGACCTCGGTCAGGAGGGTCTTCTTCATCTCCGCCCCGTGGCGGAAGAAGGCGCTGAGCTCGGAGAATCGTGGCCCTCCAAGAAAGCAAAACCTTCCCCTCATGTGATTCGCAACCGCCTTTTGGTGATGAGCATCGACATCCGCCGGAGTGAGCTGCCAGACGTTCGCCTTGCCGAAGCGGTGCTGGAATTCACGCGCCGCGAGCGAGTTCACCTCATTGTTCGGAGTCGCCGCCACGAGGTGCCCCAAGCCCGCAAAATCAATTTCTTCCTCAGCATATTCCGAGAGAATATTCGCGCGGACCGCAGTGAGACCGTCAAGGCGAGCCGCCGCGATTTTTTCATACCGGGTATCGAGGAGAACGCAGTGGTGCCCCTCATTGACCAAGCCCTTGGCAACGGCGCGGATCCAAGGGTCAGCACCTGCGAAGAGGATGCCCGTGGGATTCGAATCAGAGAGGCCCAGCCGACGTGCCAGCGGAGCGGCGAGAAGCCCGTAAAAAGTCACCGTTCCTAAAATCACGATAAACACGAGAGGAACCAATTCGGTGGCTTGCGTCGCCAGTTGAGCATAGAGTTCATTGTCAGGATTGGCCGTGGCGGCCCCCTGAATTTGCAGAGCGAAAACCGAAGTCACCGCCGCCGCCACGATTCCGCGGGGGGCGAGAAGGGCCAAGAAAAGTTGCTCCCGAAAAGTTGTCCGCTTAGAGCCTAGATTCGCGAGGAAGACGGACACTGGACGTACTACCAAGATGAGAGCAGCGAGGAAAAAGAGCCCCTTCAGCCACACTGCTTGGATCTCCGCGATCCCGATCCGCCCCGAAAGCATAAGGAAGAGGAGGGAGATAATCAGCACCCGGAGGTTCTCCTTAAACTCAAGAACATGCCGGACCGAGACCTTCTTCTGATTCGCCAACGCCACTCCCATGATGGTGACCGTTAACAAGCCCGCTTCATGCTGGATGGCATTGGAACCAGCGAAAGCCACGCCCACCAAAGCCAAGAAAAACATGCTCTCTAAAAAATCTGGAATGAGGTGCCTGGACATCAAAACTTCGGTCACTTTCGCAAGCCCCCACCCGAGACCCACCCCGATCACAAGCGTCTTCACCACCGCGATCGCGATATCGTCCCACCCCTGTCCGAGCCCTCCTTCTTGAATCGTAATGAACACCAAAACCGCGAGCACCGCCCCGATAGGATCCACGACAATCCCCTCCCACTTCACGATCGAGGCCACCTTGCGACGCGGCTTGATCAGGCGCAACAAAGGCGCAACTACCGTGGGTCCAGTCACCACCAAAATGGCGCCAAGGAGTGCGCAAATTTGCCAGTGATATCCGAGCGTAAACCGGGCCGCCACCGCAGCGAGCCCGAAGGCAATCACGACCGCCGTGGTGCAGAGTTTCAACACCGGCGTTCCAGCCTCCTTCAGCTCGGAAAATTTCAAGGTCAGTCCGCCTTCAAACAAAATGATCGCCACAAAAAATCCCACCAAGCTCAGCAGCGAGGCCTCATTGGCGAGGTAGTTATCGATGCGCGTCCCGGTGAAATGCGAGAGCGCAAAACCGAAAATCAGCAGTAGAAGGATCGAGGGCAATTTCAGACGCCACGCCGACCACTGGGCAAAGACCCCGAGAAGCATCAGAAAAGCAAGATAGGCAAGAAGACTCACGGGCGGAGACTGCTCTCAAACGAGCCTCACGCCAAGCCCCGATCATGATTGAAGAGCATTCAAAATTAGGGTATGAATCGTGCAATATGAAACTCCTCCTCTTAATCGCCCTAATCATCCCAGCCTTTGCCGAGCGCAAGATCGAAGCCTTCGTCTGCCTCTGCGACAATGAGCATCAAGCCATTGCAAAAGTTGGCAAAGCCATCGGCAACGGGATGGACCCTGCCGGCAACCTCTACTGGGGATGCTCCGATGGACTCTCGACTTACTTCAAAAAGAGCACGAAGTGGAAGCTCACCCAGACCGCTAAACCCGAAAATAGTCCGATCTTAATAACACTCACTTTCAAGCACCATACTGGCAAAGCCACCCTCATCGCCCACGCCTACCGCGGTGATCGCATGGCAACCTGCCTCGAACACTACTTCGCCAAAACGCGTGATGCCGGCAAAGGCGAACTCGTCGCCTTCCTCGGTCACAATGGCCTCATGGACAATCTCATCACCCTCCCTGATCCGGCCCCCGCCGACGACGAAGCCAGCGACACCATCGTCCTCGGATGCTTCACCCAGAGCTACTTCACGAAGCGGCTCGCCACCATGAATTCCAAGCCCATCCTCATGACTAAAAGCGCGATGTATCCCGGCTCCTTCCTCCTCCACGACGCCGCAGAAGTCTGGCTCAAAGACGGCACCAAAAAAGCCACCCGCGAAGCCGCCGCCAAAGCCTACGCAAAAAACCAAAAGATCTCGGTAAGAAGCGCCCGAACTGTCTTCCCCGAACTGCCTGAATGAAAGGCGAAACACAAAAGGAGAAGAGTGCGCTGGATTCGGTCCATCCCAACGGAGGTTACGATTGGGAATGGCCGGCAGTCTTCATCCTCATCGCCCTCGCCATGACCTTGCTCTGGCGAACTCACCTTAAAAACACCAAGCAACGAGAGCGCGCCGCAAAGCTCTGCCGCAATTCACTCAAGCCGAAATCAAAACAATGAACCAGACCCGTCGAAATTTCCTACGACAATCGGCTCTCATTCCGCTGGCCCTGACAAGCTGCCGTTCCGAGCAGGAAGATGCCGACACGAAGATCATTGTTCCCTTCAAATGGTGGCACGCTAATCGCCCTCTCAGCGAGTATCAAGAAGCCCAGCCGAGACGTGCCATTCTTGCCTTCTTCACCGCAGAATGGGACATGACCTATCACATCATCATGGATCTCTCAAAAAAGGAGGCCTTCTACAAACCGCTGGAAGACGCCGCAGCCCTCTGTCTGATCTACGATCAGTTTAAGCAGGAAGAATTTACCTCCCACGAAATGAAGAGGCTCGGACAAGTCGCGCTCCCTTTCTGCATCGTGACCCACCCCCGCACGAGGAAAGAAACCGCTTCCAACCCATTCGGCGAAGGCTATTATATCGATCCAAAATCCGGCATGGTTGACCGGACGATTGAGATCATTAATTCCTAACCAGCCCTTCGACTACCAAGGCATCAAAAAGGCCGCATTGAACGCGAAGACCTTCTCGCGAATCTCTGCCAACTTGGCGTCATCCTCACGGGCTTCCAGAGCTTCGTGAATGAGATCCGCTACGGTCTCGGCATCCTTCTCCTTCATGCCACGAGTCGTAACGGCCGGAGTTCCGATCCGAATTCCGCTGGGCTTCATCGGTCCTGCTTCATCGAAGGGAATCGAGTTCTTATTCACAGTGATGCCCACCTTGTCGAGGGTGTCGGAAACAATCGAGCCGTCCAAACCAACCGGCCGGAGATCGACCATGAAAACGTGGTTATCAGTGCCACCTGAAACAATGCGATAGCCGTTCTTGGCAAGCGCAGCAGACATCGCCTGAGCATTCTTGATCACCTGTTCCTGATACTCTTTAAAGCCTGGCTTGAGCGCCTCGCCAAAGCACACCGCCTTGGCCGCGATGACATGCATGAGCGGCCCGCCCTGCACTCCCGGGAAAACCCGACCATCGATCTTCTTGGCATACTTCGCCTTACAAAGAATGATGCCACCGCGCGGTCCGCGAAGTGACTTGTGAGTCGTCGATGTCACAAAGTCCGCATGAGGAACCGGGCTGGGATGCACTCCCGCCGCCACCAATCCCGCAATGTGCGCCATGTCCACGAAAAGGTAGGCTCCCACCTCTTTCGCAATCTTACCCATGCGCTCGAAGTCAATCGTCCGCGAATAGGCACTCGCGCCACACGTGATCAACTTCGGCTTCACCTCCTTGGCCTGAGCCTCCAGCGCATCGTAGTCGATGGTCTCATCCGCCGCCGTCACCCCATAATGAGTGACATCATAAAGACGGCCCGAAAAGTTCGCGGGATGCCCGTGGGTCAAGTGACCACCATGAGCCAGATCCATCGTCAAAATCTTATCGCCCGGCTGCAGCACCGCGAAATAAACCGCCGTATTCGCCTGACTCCCCGAGTGCGGCTGCACATTGGCATGGTCCGCTCCAAAGAGTTCCTTCAGCCGGCTAATCGCCAATTCCTCCACGACATCGACATTCTCACATCCCCCATACCAACGACGCCCCGGATAACCCTCGGCATACTTGTTAGTCAGAAGCGACCCCTGCGCCTCCATCACCGCCGGGCTCGCGAAGTTCTCCGAAGCAATCAGCTCGATGTGGCTCCGCTGCCGCTTCTCCTCCCCCACAATCGCCTCAAAAACTTCCGAATCCGTCATCGCAAGCCGCGAACCGGACGCCTTGCAAAGCCGCCGCTCGTGGCGACCTCCTTCAAATTCCTCCGCCAGAAAAGCTTCAACCATTTCCAGAGCCACCTCAGTCTCGACCACTTGCTGCCCAAGGCAGAGAATATTGGCATCATTGTGAGAACGAGTCACCTTCGCTTCCTCCACCGTGCGCACATTGGCCGCCCGCACATCACGGAAGCGATTCGCAGTGAGACAAACGCCCACGCCCGAAGTGCAAACAAGGATCCCGCGATCCGCCCGCTCCTCATTGACAGCCCGAGCCACCTCATTGGCGAAGTCGGAATAGTCAACCGATTCCGCCCCATGCGTGCCATAATCGACAACCTCGCGGCCAGCCTTTTTCAAAGCCTCCACAATCGCGTTTTTCAACTCAACCCCGCCGTGATCGGCTCCGACAACAATGCGGTAAGAATCTGCACTCATAGAACGCCCCATCCGTGACGCCTCCTCGCCGAATTGGCAACCGCTAAAATTTGAAAAGGACCTTCACTCGGAGTCCTGACGACTCTCCAAAAATCCAATAATGCCTCCCACCGCCTCATTCAGCACCTTAGACGTCGTCTCATAAGCCGACCGCCCCATCCCGATTGGGTCCGGCACATCCACTCCGACCCGCCCATTAATTTCCACAAAGTCACAGGCCAGGTGGTATTTCTCCTCCTGCTCCGGATGCATCCGCTCCAGCATCTCCAAGTGCCCCTCCGTCATGCAAAAAATCGCCTCGGCCTCCTCCAGCATCGCCTCATCCACCATCCGGCTTCGGAAATCCTCTAGCGCTATCCCCTGCTCCTCCAAAACCATCACAGTCTCGCGGCTCACCGCGCTTCCCGGGTGCGCGGCCACTCCCGCCGATGAAACCTCAAAATCACCCTTCGCAGCCGCTTCACGAAAAATCCCTTCCGCCATCGGGCTCCGACAGGTATTTCCAGTGCAGACAAACAAGATCTTACGTGCCATAGAAAGGACGCTAGCTCGCTTCCGGTATCTCTCAATCATCAATTCTCCATCTCTCAAAAAATGAAGATCCTCAACTACGTCCTCGCCCTCCTCTTCGTCATCTTCGCCTCCTTCCAAAAAAACGACGTCGACCCCGGAATCTACCACAATCCCTCCTCGCTCGATGCCGCCCTCTGGCTCGCCTTCTACCTCATCATTGGAGTCGCATTCCTCGTGCTCAACTTCCGCCGCCTCCCCCGCTGGTTCTTCCCCCTCGCCATCCTCGCCTGCTTCGTCGAGATGGCGATCTCCGGCCCCGGCCTCTGGCAAAACCTCTTCGGAGAGGAACAATTCAACATGACACAAGGAGGCATGTCCGCCGAAGACCCACGCGTCGAACTCTCCCGCGAATTCTTCGGCGCCCTCATCGCCCTCGCCGCCGTCCTTTTCCAGCTCTGGCAAAATAAGCGGAAATCGATTCAAAGCTAGGTTCTCGGAAAACCCCCTCCCACTGGCGGCGCAACCCAGAAACCGGACGGGTGTAACTGAAAGCTGTGGAAAACTTTAAATAAAATTGGGATTTTCCTTGTACTTTTGAACCCCTGACCATCATCGGGCGTCGATGACTGACACAATGACACCCGCAGAGGAACCTTTGGAACCAAACACCGAAGAAGAAAAAATTTCTGCGCACATTGCGTAAGAAATCAATGATTGGAGAAATGTGAAATTCTTATACGAGAAAGCCGAGGAAATGGTCCAACTCCGGGCGATGCGAGCAAATCAACGGTGGCATGAAATCTGGGAGCAAAAGACCGCCTGACCACAACTTTCAGTTACACCCGATGTGGCAATCCACAAATCACTCGTCGAGGACTGTGCGGAGCCTAAGAAAGGATGATTGCACGCCTGTATCTTCGATTTCATCGACCTTGACCTGAGTCCCCCCACCGGTCGGCGTCTCCGTGACTGCGGCCATGCCCGTCCACGAACTATTCCCGACTTTGCGCGCAATCTCGGTCCATCCGCTTAGGATATTGCTCTGATCAACACAGATGATCGCCCCCTCAGGGAGAGTTTGAGGCAGTGTCATCTGGAGGGAGCCCGTGCTGGCAGCACCCGGAACGGCCTGCGGCAGCAGGGCTCGCTGGGCTGGCGTGACGGGACTCCCAAGCGGAATATTAAAAATTAGAGCCACCCCATTTGCCACCCCATCAAGATCGGGATCAGCCGCTGGCAAGGCATCCCCTCCTGCAAATCCTGCGGCCATCGCCGCTTGTGCCACCGCGCCCTGCGACTCAGGGAAGACGAGAGTCAGGTTGCTTTCACCCAGCGCGAGAATTTCCTGCCCGATGGGCAACAGCGCTTCCTGCCGCGAGAGAGAAAACAAGCCGCTGGAGGTCCAAGAGCTTCCGCCATCGACTGACGTCCAGAGCTCGGCATTTGTGTCCACCGCATGAAGACGGAGGCCATCGAAAGTCAGCGCAGTGAAGCGCGAAAAGGTTCCCACCGGGGTGCAGTCAGTCCATGCCACTCCGTCTGTCGAACAGCGAATTCCACCCGTGTCGGCTGCGGCAAAGTAAGACGATCCATTCCAGACGAGATCCGAGACCGATTGTGCCACTCCGGCATTTCCAATCGTCCAGCTCAGCGTATCGCTCGATCTCACCACCACACCAGAATCACCCGCCGCGAGGTATTGCCCACCTGCGGAAATAATGCTTTGAAGAGTGACTGAGGTCCCTGAGCTCTGTTGGGTCCAGCTGATGCCATCGGTCGACGTCAGGATCACCCCATTGGCACCGCAGGCCAGAAATTGCGAGCCATCGTGGACAACATCATAGAGATCGCTGCTCACTCCAGTCGTGCGCTCGGTCCACTCAATCAGATCGGTCGAGGTCAAGACCCGCCCGCTCGAACCAGCGGCGACGACCAAGGCCCCAGAATCCGCCACCCCACGAAGTCGCCGGCCGGCAGCGGTGCCCAGGCGCGTGGACCAGTTTTTTCCATCCACCGAGAATAGAATCTGACTCTGATCCCCGACCACAAGATATCCGCCAGTCACCGGAATCCCTGCATAACTGCGCTTCACAGCGAGCGACTTCCGGTTCTCCCAATCACCCCATGTTTCCGAATACAGAACCGTCTGATTTGATCCCAAAATCAGACTCCCAATCCCGATAGAGCAGACCGTCTTAAGATTTGCTGGTGGGCCGCCGAACTTCCACGTGACGCCATCGTTCGAGCTGAGCATCACGGTATTTCCCAACCCGATGAAGCGTCCACCGCTATATTGAAAATCATTGAAACTGGAAAAAATGGGCACTTGCCCGGTGGTCCACGATACTCCGTCGGTAGACCTCGCGATCTGGCTGGAAAAGGCTCTCGAAATCAGGAATTCGCCTCCTCCCCAAGCAATGCCATCGAGCGATTGGGAAAGTCCTGTCGCAGCTTGATTCCATGAGGTGAAATTATTCGAATAAACCACCTGCCCCCCGCTGATCGAACCGCCAGCCACGAAGATCCCGTCCCCGTAGGCGACCAATGAGAGACCGCTGGAAACTCCAGAGGTGAGTCCTGTCCAGGTCAACCCATCGGTCGAGGTGAGGATCGTCCCGCCCCCAACCGCCATAAAGCGCCCGGCCCCGTGCGCGATACTGAGCAGATTCTGTGATGTGCCAGAACTCACCGCATTCCATGTCACCCCATCCGACGATTGCAAAATCGTCCCCTGATCCCCGACCGCTACAAATTCACCACCCGCAAAGACTATATCTTGCAGGTCCTCCGCGGTTCCAGAGACCCTCGTCGTCCACTCACAGTAGCCGGATGCTGCGGTCGAAGTAGCAAGGTATCCCCCAGACCCGACGACGACGACTTTTTCAGCCCCGCTGGCACTCGCGACGGGGTCCTCAAGATCGAGGCTTTTCGACTGCCATGACGTACCATTGAGCGAAGAGAGAAGAAGTCGCTTCCAGCCACTCGCCAGATAGCGCGTGCCGTCCCAGATGAGATCATAAGCGACATCGTCGAAAGATGATGAGGCCACCCACGTGTCACCAGACGTAGTCCCCTTCAGCGAAATCCGACTACCGACAATCACCGCCGCCCCTCCTTGGACCTGAATCGCATGGAGCTCCACGCTCGTGCCTGAGGTTTCGACCGTCCACGCCTCACCATCGGATGACGTAGCGATCATCCCGCGTGACCCGACCGCGATGAATTTTGAACCAGTCCAAGCCACATCGTTTAAATTGGTAAAGCTGCTCGGAGCCATCGGCGGCGCGGATGCTTCGGTCCAAACGGCACCATTGTCTGACCAAAGAACCGTCAACGGCTGATTCGATCCGCTCGTGCGCCCACCGACAACCACCGTCCGCGTCCCATTGCTCACGGCAGCCCTGAGCACTTCCGTGGTCGGGGTCGTCCTCGTCGTCCAAGTGATCCCATCACTGGATCCACGCACCAGACCTCCATTGCCAGTCAGAACAAAACGATCTCCAACCCAATCGACCGCATTGTAATCGGTTCCCCCCGAAAAATTCTGCGTCTCAACCACCGACCATCGCTCCCCCGTAAGCGAGCTGAGAATGGTGGCATCATGCCCGACCGCTATGAAGCGATCTCCGCCCCAGGCCACCCCGGTGAGAAACTCGCGCGTCACTCGCTTCGCATCCGTCCAGGAACTCAAGTCGCTCGAAAAACGAATCGTTCCCTGATCGCCCACCGTGACATAGCGGGATCCAGAAAAGGCGAGGCCCGTCAAGTTCCGGTTGCTCGGCACCGGGTCGGTGACGTTTTTCCAACGCGGAGGCACGGTGGCAGGGAGGAAGCTGACTTGCAGGAGGAGAAGGAGAAGATATTTCATCGTGAGTGAGTTGATCGTTATTCTTGGACCTCCACGCGGAGGAAGCCAGTGGGATCATCAGGATCCGGGGCGATCTCGACTTGGACTTTTCCTTCCGCCGTGAGAGAGACGCTCCCCGGAGCAAGCTGAGCCGGAGCGAAAGGAGTGGAGAGGTCTGGCGACTTCTGCCACTCCATCGTGAGGAGAAAATTGCCGCTTGCGGGGTCCCTCATGATGAGTGGTGCACCCGGTTTGAGGCGACGGATGTCCCCGAGGTTCAGCCCCTCGGTGAGGTTGCCATTTACCAGATTGGTGAGGCCTGGTTGGGCCACTTTGACATCGAGCCCCAGGCTAGCGAGGCTGATCTCCACCTTGTCGGAAATGCCGTCACCATCGGTGTCCTTGAGCGTCGGATTTGCGCCCGCGAGAAACTCATCCCTGTCGGTGACTCCGTCCTCGTCCAAGTCATTTCCCGCAAGGAGATCGGCAGCATTGTTCGGATTGAAGCCATAGGCGAGTTCCCACTGGTCCGGGACGCCGTCGCCATCGGAATCAGTCGTTTCGATGGTGACCGTGCGTGTTTCCCACAGGCCGCGATTTCCCTCGCTATCAATCGGAGTGAATAGAATCTGATAGGTCCCGCCCTCGCTGAGACCTGCGAGGCTGGCCAGCTCACTGAAGGAATAGGTCCGGGCCGCCGGATTCGCCGGGATGAGCACCGGAGCGGTCACTGCTGCCTGGTTTTGGAACCACTGATACTCCAGCGAGGCGATCTGCGGATCGGACGTCGGCTCTGCTATTCCCACGGGAGTTTTGGCAAAGTGGCGGAATTCCGGATTCGACCAATGACCGAGCGCATTTTTCACTCTCACAGCTAGGACATGGCTACCGTTCTCCAGCGCCGCAATCGAGACAGGACTCACGGCAACATCGAGATTTGTCCCATCGCCGGTGACCGAAATGGGGGTGCCATTTCCCTGACCGGGATCGGAGTTGATGAAATACTCCGCCGCCGTGATCGTGGAGTTCGATGGGAATTCTTCGACGGGGTCGTTCGGGTCCTTTTTAAGGAAGCTTCTGATCTCGTTGTCCGACCATTCTCCGCTGTCATTACGCACCCGCACCGCGAGGAGATGGAAACCAATGGGCAGGGCCTGGATGAGGGCCGGATCGACCTCAACATCGAGACTCGTGCCATCCCCGCTGATGGCGATGGCATTTCCGTTCCCCTGACCGGGGTCGGAATTGAAAAAGTATTCCGCCTCGGTGATCGCCGCTCGCAAGGAGGCGAGCGAAATCAATGCGAGGGTGGTTAAAATGATCGTTCTCATCGTTTTGCTCTACTCGGAGGTGGTGCCTACGGCGACCGCATCGACATTGAAAGTCAGCCCATTGGCATCAGTCGCGACAGCATCGATCGAGAGATTCGTGATGCGCGGGATGCTCGGCAGGCCGGAGAGGCGATAGGGATTCACTCCGCCGAAGGCTCCGAGATCTCCGCCATTGCGCCCGATGCTCCGGGCGGGAGAATTTGGCTTAAGACGGTAGTAACCATCCGGGCTCGCGCCTTGGGTGAAGACGACATTCGCGAACTGCTCATTCACATTTCCATTCGCCGCCGGGAGATAGTTCCCGCCGATGGCCATGCAGTGAGAGACTGATCCTTCGTGATCCGTAAAAAAGGTAGCGGTAGAGGTAACGATGAAGATTGAGTCCGAGATCGACGCAAGTTCGTCCGACCAGCTCGTCGAAAGAAAAATGCAGCGATCGGCCACGCACTGGGCATTTAGCCCCATCTGGGCTACCACGGAATCCGAAACCATCGAGCCAGCCGCCATATTTAGGAACTGACCTAAGAAGCACTTGGTGGCTGTGATGCGGGGAAGATTTGAGAAATTTGAAATACCAGATGCTGACCCTTTGCAGTGGGTGAGGGTGAAGCTGACCAAGCCAGTACTGGAATTCCCGTTGAAGCTTCCCTCAAGATGACTCGCGGTGGAGCCAGAGGCACTTCCCAAATTACTGTCGTTGGTAAAGGTGAGAGCGACCTGCGCAGACTTCTGGTTCAGCCCCTCAACCTGATTTTCCCCGAGAAAATAACCCGGACCACGGAAATGAAGAGGCTTGTGAACTTCGTGCCCGCCATAGTGAGTAGAACTCCCCGCAATTTGAATCGTGTCATTATTTTCCGCTGCCGCAATGGCCGGGCCCAGGTCGGTGAACATCGCGACCGCATTTGGGCGGTTATCAACAGTAAGGACTTCGGCATGAAGTGAGAAGAGAGAGCTAGCGAGGGCGGCAATACCGCAGAAGGATAGTTTCATAAATCAGATTTTTCAGAGTTCGTGCGAGAGAGGAATGCTCCTCTCACTCTACGAAAGGACATTTCCCGGGAAAGGTGACAGCCTTGCGGAAAAAACTTTCCCATTCGCCGTCGCCGCGCTCCGAGCCTTCTTCCTACAATCCTTACTTCCGGTGCCCCACTCGGACCTTCAGCCCTTTCTCATCCCACCAATTAAAGTCAGACCTACTGCGGCGGGTCTCCACAAAAATTCCGCCCCTTTCGGCGAGTTCCTTTTGAAGATCGCGTGCCCTCTTAAAATAAGCATCCCGTCCTTCGGAATTCGTTGCGAAGGACTGGAAGCGCGCCGAGCTGGCCCTCGCCAAGAGCACATCCGGGATGTTACAGCGGAAAAAATCGGTCCGCTCATTCGGCCCGCCCGGATTGAAGGTTCCGGTCACGCCATAATGCCCGGCATTGAGCGCCAAAATGGGCGAGCCCTTTTCGTCATAGAGAACCACAAGCAGGGTCACCGTCGTGCCGAAAAGCCGACTTTTATTCCGAAGATGTATCAGCCCCTCCGCCACCCCGCCCAGCTTGAGATAGAGATAACAGGATGCGCTCGCATCCTCATGGCCCTTGACCGATAAATTCTCCTCGGAAAACAAGCGGGAGGATTCTCCCGCCTCGCTACTTTTCAACAGTGGACCGCCTCCCACCTCCTCGCCGTCGAAGAATAGAAACCCGCCCAGGCAGACTAGCGCAGCCACCCCGAGTGAGGTCATTTTCAAAAAGGAGCGCTTGGATTTTGCAGAAATCTCCAGCGCCGTGCCGAAGCCGCTCACATCCGCGAAGCGCTGGTCAGGATCGGGATTCATCGCCTTCCGTAAGACCGCCTCCACCTGCCCCGGCGCGTCACTTTCGAGCGGACCGAATGCTCCCTGCGGCAGCCTCTTGCTCAGCGCCTGCCACACCGTCACCGCAAGCGAAAATTGATCGCTCCGCACATCCACCATTTGCCCCGGCACCCCCTGCTCCGGCGCACTGTAGCCGAGCGAGATTACCGCCTCACCCGTCCGCGTGAGCCGCTCTCCAGTGCTTGAAGCAGCGACCCCAAAGTCAAGGATCGTGATCTCCTCCCGGTTATCCGAGACCATGATATTGGCAGGCTTGAGATCCCGGTGCGCAATCCCCTGGGCGTGCACCGCCCCCAGCCCATCACAGAGCTGACGCGTCATTTGCAGCACCCGCGCCCACTGCAGCGGGCCTTCTTTACAAATCAACTCCGCGAGCGTGCGCCCCTCGACCCAATTCATCGCCAGCCAAGCATCCCGCCCGTCTGGCGAGATGCCGTGATCCAGCACCCGCACCAGAACCGGATGATCGATCTCTCCCACCAGGCGGGCTTCCCGCAGCCAGCGCTCGCGAGCGAGATCAGCGCCGTTTCCCAGCGACCCTAGTGGGATCACCTTGACCGCCACCGCCTCCCCGCCTGACTTCCGCTGCCCTTTCCAGACCCGTCCGCTCCCGCCCCGACCAGCGAAGGCCCCGATCAAAAAAGGAAAATCCTCCTCCGCCATCCATTCCGGGAAAGATCCCGGGACGGGTCCCAGTGTGAGCGCTTCCTCGAAGAGAGCGCGCACCCCGCCCTCATTTCCATCCCCCTCACCATTCATGACGCCGCCTCCTTTGTGGGCGAATGATTCACCAGAGTTTCCAGATCGAGCCCCGCCGGAAGAGCCTTCATGAGATAAGCCAACTCTTCATCGACCTCGACCGCTTCCGGCTCATGCAGCGTCGCCGCCACCACCTCCCTGAGCCGCCACGCGAGTCGTTCACGGAGCCGCTTCAGCGCTACCGTAAGCGCATTTGCGGTGTAGTCCAGCTGCCCTGCGAGAGACTCCCGTGCCTCCGGATCCCGCCGATCAAGAAGTGGGATTCCCTTTTCAAAAAGCTCCTGCTGATCGCGCCCCGCATACTCCCGCCCCAGCAGATCTAACGCCAGCCGAGCCGTCTGCACCGCCCAGTCACGATCAAAACCAGAAGCTTCCTCACTCCCGCGCCCGCCAGCAGCCAGCGCCTCATCAAGCACAACCTCCGGCATCACACCGCCCCGCTTGATGCGTCCTGCCCGTCGGAGCGACTCCCGATAGTTATTGATCGCGGCATTCAAAAGGTAGGTCCTCAGCCTCCCCCGTTCGGGCGCGAGATTCTGCAAAACATCCCCCGAGTGCGAAATCCGAACGAAGGTTTCCTGCACAATATCTTCAGACTGCGGACCATCCACCCCCCGCCGCCTCAGCGCCGCCACCAAACAGGGAAAATAGACCCCAAAAAACCCTTCCCACGCCCGCGCCCGCACCTTGCCATTCTCCTCTGTAAGCTCCCTCAGACATCTCCAGTTCGTCTCTGGAAAAAACGTTGGAAAGGCCTGAGAAGCGCCAGAGTTTCTCCTATTCATACTGACCTAGCTTCGGCACAAGCCGCTCGCCGATCCATATTAAAAAAGAATCTTTTGCTTCATCGGCGAAGCCGTTCCAGGAGGGCCATCTTCTGAATGGAACTAAAATTCGAAGCTTCTTATCCGTGATTTTTTTCAGCCTTATCAAAAAAATTACCGCCGTAATCTGAAGAATGAAGAACCTGCAGAGACTTCCGGGAGAGCAATGCCACTCTTCATCCATTTGGCTCGCTGATCTTTATCGCGCTCTCGCGCGATCATTTGTGGGATGGATACTTGCGAGGACCTTATCCGCTTTGCCAAGGCTCGCGAAAAATGGCTTAAAAACTGGGTCGCCTTGCCCAATGGAATCCCATGCGCCAATACCTTTCTGCGACTCTTCGCCGCGATCGATCCCGCCGTCTTTGGGGAGTGCCTCATCGCTTATGTCACGGCCCTGGCCCCGGACCTCAAAGGGCGTCTGGTCAACATCGAGGGCAAGACTCTGCGAGGGAGTCGCAAGGCCGACGAAAGCACCGTGCAGATCGTCAGTGCTTGGGCGCAGCACAACGGTCTCACCCTCGCCCAACAAGCGGTCGACAAGAATCGTCACTCTGGATGCGATGGGCGCGCAGCGCAAAATCGCGATCGAAATCATCCACCACGGGGCCGACTACCTCCACTGGTTACCGGCCAAAGTTCGTAGGGATTGGTTGGGCCTGTGCAGCTTGGTTCGCGTTGAAACCCAAACCGCCTTGAGCAACGGAAGCGAGCGTCGGGAGACTCGGTATTATTTGAGCAGCATGTCCCCGGATGCCGCGCATCATCTGGACTGCAGTCGCAAGCACTGGGGGATCGAGAATAGTTGCCACTGGGTGCTCGATATCGTCTTCCGGGAAGATCAAAGCCGAGCAAGGAGTGGAGACTGCGCCCAGAATCTCTCAACCCTCCGAAGGTTCGCTCTCAACCTCCTGAAGACCGAAGCAAGCAAGCCGAAAGAGCCAATCCGCGGCAAGAGAATTTACGCTGTCTTGGATCAAGACGATCTCGAATCAATAATCGGCCTCGCTCAAGTGAAGGTGCCCTGGCATTAGGTGGTTCAGGGCTGGCAGCCATGGCAATGCGAAGGCAACGATGGCAAAATCGCCACGGGACCTAACGATCTAAGGGCTCTGGAAAATCGGCTCCGCTAGATTAGGACATTACGAAAACGGTCTCTCATCACTGGCGCGGAGCATGTCGAAGCACGCGCGAGCATCCTGAATGAAATTTCAGCAAAGTAACTCGATAAAGGGACCGCAGAGCGACGGGAGCCAAAAGCCATTCAGAATACAGTCATCTTGATCGCTCTGGATTTTCGTCGTTTGACAAACCCCTGTGATTAAGCATGTTACTGGTCAATCTCCGTTCTAGCTTCATCGTGATCGTCGTTGAACAATCACCACCGAATCGCTATACGGACCCAAAAACACATCATGAAAAAACACATACTCACCAGCCTTTTGGCACTTGGAACAATCGCAACCACCGCCAACGCAGCACTATGGATCGACTTCGGCCGCGCAGGGCAAATTCTGGAAGACGGCTATGTCGGCTTTGACGACGCTCACGAGAATGAAACGACTGGCGCCGCCCAGACTTTCGCAACGAGTTTCGCGAATACTGGCGCTGCCAGCGTTGATATTGCCGCAGCTTGGACCAACACGACCAACAACGCTGTGAAACAGATTATTGTTCGTGGGGCTGGCAACAATGCCACCTGGACGGACACCACTGGCCTCGGCCTCGTCCAAGATTGGATCGGTTCCGACACGCGTGTCGCGAACGGAGGTAATGGCAACTGGGACGAGACGACCGGCACCCCGACGCTCATGACACTCACACTCAGCGGCCTCCCTGCAGGCACCTATGACTGGACCTCTTTTCATCACGACACCGAGAATATTCACGGCAACTTTAAGATTTCGGTGGATACCGGCGCTGGGGCAGCGTCTCTAGCGGACGGCTACTCAACCGATGGAACGACAGGTGGAAATCCAAATTCAGAGGCGGACGGCTCCGCTGGCCTCGCCTTTACCTTTGCTGAGATGGACGCTAAAGGAGCGATTTATACCACCAGCTTCACCGCCGATGGAACCAATGATGTCGTCTTCGAATTTGCACCTATTTCAGGGGTGCTTGGCGATGCAGTTCACAACCAGTTCTTCGTCATGAACGGCTTCCAGCTCGACCAGCAGACGAACACCGGCGAATTTGCGATCACCACGGTGGACTACGAAACGGAGGCCGACATGCTCAGCCTCACTTGGCCGTCGATTGAGGGGCAGACTTTCTCGATCGACGTTTCGACGGATTTGAAGGAGTGGATGGATCTGAAGGAGTGGAACGGAGATCTCGAGGATAATATCGCGGCAGCACCGGGCGCTGATGAGACATCCTACAGCTTCGCCGTAGAAGAAACGACCTTCTTTGTTCGTGTCAAAATCGTTCCTAATTAGGGTTCGCCCGGATTTGGCTCAAAATAGTGGCTTCGGGCTGTCAGTCGCTAATACTGAGAAAATCTGATTAAGTCTTTGTCTAATAGCATCTCTAATGGTACTTAAAATGTTGAGAAAAAATCTCAGGGTAAGTTAAACCTTACTTCTAACAAAAAAAATAAGCACATCATGAAAAAACGTATATTTACCAGCTTGGTAATCGCAACCACTGTAACGAGCGCCAACGCGGCACTCTCGCTTGACTTCGGTGGCTCAAGTCAAGTCCTCGAGGCCGGCTATGTCGGCTTTAACGACGCTCACGAAAACGCAACGACTGGCGCTGCCCAGACCTTCGCTACGAGTTTCGCGAATACTGGCGCTGCCAGTGTTAATGTTTCAGCAGCTTGGACCAACACCACAGCCAACACTGTCAAGCAGATCATTGGCCGCGGGGCTGGCAACAATGCCACATGGACGGACACTACTGGAGTTGGCCTCGTCCAAGACTGGATCGGTTCCGACACGCGTGGAGGGAACAACGGCAACTGGGACGGAACGACCGGAACCGCGACATTCATGACGCTTACCCTCGCGAACCTTCCTGCAGGCACCTACGATTGGACATCCTTCCATCACGACACCGAGAATATTCACGGCAACTTTCAGATTTCCGTGGATACCGGCGCTGGTGCAACGTCTCTCGCGAACGGTTACATAACCGATGGAACGGCAGGTGGAAATCCAGATTCAGAGACGGACGGCTCTCCTGGCCGCGCCTTTACCTTTGCCGATATGGACGCCAAGGGATCAATCTACACCACCAGCTTCACCGCCGATGGAACCAGTGATGTCGTCTTCGAATTTGCGCCGCTTTCGGGCGAGATTGGCAATGCGGTTCATAACCAGTTCTTCGTTATGAACGGCTTCCAACTCGACCAGCAGGCGATTCCTGAGCCAAGCACCGGCCTCCTCGGCCTTCTTGGTCTTACGTTGCTCGGCGTGCGTCGTCGCCGCTAGTTCACGAGAGATACTTCGTAAAAGGTCGGATCGCCCAGCGCGACCCGGCCTTTGATTTTTAAGGGTTCCCCATCTAAATCCACACCGCTATGTTCCCACCCCGTTTTCTTCTGACCCCGGTAGCTTTGTTCGCACTGAGCCTATGCCTCCCATCGACTTTGTCAGCCCAACTATTCGTCGATTTTAACTCGACCAACCAGAGCGGCGGTCCGCATAACCAATCCGGCTATCAAGCTTACAACGCTGGTCACGAGGCAGCTGCTGACTTCGTGGCAGCTCGCAACTATTCCGCGTTTGGCACATCGGTCTCGCTGACAGTCGACTTCCCGGACTCGACCGCCAGTTCCGTCCAGCAGATGATTGACCGCGGGGCTGGCAACGACGCCAACTGGAACGGTCAGAAGATTGATCTACTTACGGATTGGATCGGTGTTGATACCCGCGCAGCTGCGGGCTCGCCACGGATCTCTTTTACCTTGGGCAGCCTGCCGGGCGGGAGCTACCAGTGGCGTTCTTATCACCACGATACCGAGAACGTTTTTGGCTCATTCTCAGTCGAGTATTCAACGGATGGAGGAGGGAGCTACACCTCAGTCGCCGGACCGCAACCGGGTGGACTTTTCCAAGGCACTGACAGCACGGCGGGCGGTAATCCGACAAGTCCGCAGACTTACACTGGATCAGGCAATCAAGATCCGGCTTCGTTGCCATCAACGGTCACCTTCAATTTCACGGCAGTAGGCGGTAGTAATGTCGTAGTTCGCCTCACTCCGAGTCCAGGCTCGGCAGTGCATGAACAGTTGATCACAATCAACGGTTTCGAACTCACCTCGACCACACCGGCCACCGGTCCCACGGATCTCGCGCTTTCTAACAGCACCGCCGCGACGACGGCACCAATCGGGACCTTGATCGGCTCCCTGAGCACGACTGATCCAACCCCGTTCGACACCTTTACTTATGACTTGGTCGGCGGCGTTGGTGATGGCGACAATGCGAACTTCGCCATCGTCGGGAACCAGTTTCAGACTGACCGTGATCTCAGCACTAAGGTAGGTGGCGCGATGCTCTCAGTCCGCATCCGCACCACAGATGCCGACAATGACTCGTTTGAAAAGGTGTTCCTGATCGAGATGGTGAACGACACCGACGGCGACGGGCTTGATGATAGTTGGGAACTCTCCTATTTCGTAAATCTCACGATCGCCACGGGCACTGGAAATAACGACACGGACGGTTTGACCAATCTTCAGGAACAGGCAGCGGGCACAAACCCGACTCTTGCCGATACCGACACGGACGGGCTGAATGACGACGTTGAAATTAATACCCACGGCTCAGATCCACTGCTGACTGATAGTGATGGGGACGGGATCGATGACGGAGCCGAGGTTTCAGCGGCCAATGGCTATGTCACTGACCCTACCGAATCCGATACTGACGACGATGGATTCAATGATGGCATCGAGTTAGCCGAGGGCACTGATCCTACCGACATCGCAGATTTCCCAAACACGCTTCTCCCGCTACGCCTCAACGAAATTCTCGCTAGCAACGATAGCGACCTGACCGATGGAGATGGGGATCGCGAGGATTGGATCGAAATTTATAATCCGAACCCTATCGCCGTAAACCTGGACGGCTATTACCTCACTGATGATCAATTCCTGCTGACTCAGTGGAATTTTCCCGATGTTAGCATCGCCGCAGGCGGATACCTCGTGGTGTTCGCCTCTGGTAACAATTTCATCGATGGAGGTGGCGAGGCTCACACCAACTTTCGCCTCGGTAGCGCTGGCGACTTCCTAGCGATCGTACGACCTGACGGCACGAGTATCGACGATAGCTTCGCGCCAAGCTACCCGGAGCAGTTTACTGATATTTCCTACGGGCTTCAAAGCGGCACCAATGATCTTGTTTTCTTTGGCGACACGACCCCCGGGGCTGTCAACAACACGACACCCTACCCCGGTGTCGTAAAGGACACCAATTTCAGTATCGACCGCGGTTTCTACAATGCGTCATTCCCACTGGCGATCTCGACGGCCTCCCTAGGCGCGACCATCCGCTACACCACCGACGGCTCGTGGCCTTCCTCAACCAACGGCACAATCTATTCTGGTCCCTTTAATATCACCACCACCACAACGGTGCGCGCCATCGCCTACCAGTCTGGTTTTCTTTCGACCAACGTCGACACGCACAGCTACCTCTTCCTCGACGACGTCGCACAGCAACCAACCAACCCGCCGGGTTGGCCAACAGACTGGGGAAGCCACGACAGTTTCAACCCAATCCCATCGGACTACCAGATGGATCCACGCGTCGTGAACAACACCAATGGCCTCGGTCAACAGACGATTCAACAAGCCTTGTTGCAAATTCCGACGGTCTCGATCTCGATGAATCCAGACGATTTCATCTCTGACGCGAGCGGCATCTACGCCAACCCGCAGACACGCACCGAGCGTATCTGTTCGATGGAATACATCCTCCCCGATGGATCGCAAGGCTTTCAGGAAGATTGCAAGATCGAGACCCACGGCAACGCCAGCCGTCGTCCGGCACGCATGCACAAACACTCGCTTCGCCTGACCTTCAGCTCAGAGGTCGGCAAGCCGAAGCTGCGCTTCCCCTTGTTTCCGCAGTCGGACGTCGAGAAGTTTAATAAACTCGTTCTGCGCGCCTGTTTCACCGACTCATGGGCGCTGGTTTCGTGGTCGGGCTCGCGCTATCGCCCGAATGATTCGATGTACATGCGAGATGTTTGGATGAAAGATTCGATGGGTGCGATGGGCAATGAATCCGGCATCGGCGACTTCGTCCATCTCTATGTCAACGGCCTCTACTGGGGCCTGCACGATCTCACCGAACGCATCGAGAATGACTGGTATGCCGACCATCTGGGTGGCAAAACCGAGGACTGGGAAGTCAACGCCGACATCGTCACGCCAGGGCCTTTGTGGAATAATATGATTTCGGTCCTCAACGGCAACATCGCCGATAACACCTACTACGAGACCCAGGCGAAGGCGGTAATCGACATCGACAACTACATTGATTATACCTTCCTCCACTTCTATGCGGACGCGGAAGACTGGCCGACCAAAAACGGTTACGCGGGCGTCAACGCGATCAGTGGCGATGGCAAGTGGCGTTTTCAGGTTTGGGACCAAGAGATCTCGCTCGATAAGTTTAGCTGGAATCGCTACGGCTCGAGCAGCGGTTCGATGAGGCCATTCCAGCGACTGCGCCTCAATCAGGAATTTCGAATGAAATTCGCCGACCGCGTTGCGAAACACATGTTTAATAAAGGCGCCTTGACCCTGCAGTCCTCAGGCGATCGTTTCATGTCGATCTGCGACGAGATTGATCAAGCAATCATGGCCGAGTCCGCCCGTTGGGGCGACGTGCAAGATACCGTCTACTACGCCTCGACACCGGGGAGTTCGACCAATCCCTTCTCCGATAACTATCCACCGCTTCTTAACAACCCGGTCTACTTCACCCGTGAGCAGCACTGGATCACGGAGCGGGACACCGTCATCAATACCCACATGCCCGTGATTCATGACGCCAGCGACTCGC
>JAVCKV010172761.1:0-10031 GCA_032274145.1 Herpochondria borealis | reverse complement strand
GCGTGGCCAAAATCTCTACCCTTCGATCGATCCGCCACTCTATGCTCAACACGGTGGTTTGGTGCCGATCAACTTTAATCTCGGCATGACGGCAGCGGCTGGAGACATCTACTACACAACCGACGGCAGTGATCCGCGTCTAACCGGCGGTGGGGTCAACCTGCACGCAACCCTGCTTGCTGGCGGGGCCGTCTTGACTCAGACCGGCCCAGTGATGGCTAGGGCGCTCAATAACGGTGAATGGTCGGCTTTGACCGAAGCGTTGTTCATTGTTGGCACAAGCGCCAATAGCTCAAACCTAGCGGTTTCCGAGATTTTCTATAACCCCCCGGGAAGCCTTGAGGACACCGAATTTATCGAACTGATGAACACGAGTTCGACAGAATCGATCGACCTCACTGGAGTGACGATCACCGGAATTACCTACGCATTTCCAGAGAGCTTCACTCTTGCGCCGCTTGAGCGCGTAGTCATCGTCAAGAATCCGACTTCGTTCGCCGCAGCCTACAACACTGCCGGAATAAATATCGCTCCTGGTGATTTCTCCACGACCAGTCTCGCAAATGGAGGTGAGGAAATTGCGATCATCTCCCAGGACGGCACGACCGATATCCAACGCTTTATTTACGATGACAAAGCGCCTTGGCCAGTGAGTGCCGACGGTCCTGGATTCAGCCTCGTGCTGATCGCGCCCCAGACTAATCCTAATCATAGCTTACCGGACAGTTGGAGGGCGAGCGTCGCTACTGGTGGAACTCCAGGCAGCTCCGATGCCACGATTTTCTCCGGAGACCCGGACGCGGACGCGGATGGCGATCAGATCAGCGCCTTCTTAGAATATGCGATCGGAAGCAGCGACAACGTGCACAGCCCGGACAGACTCCCTGTCGGCAGCATCGAAATATTTGATCCGGGCACCGGCATTCCAGACAGTTTCTTAACCCTGACCTTCCAGCGAAATCTCGCAGCCGACGACTTGATCTATGAGGTCGAGGTCACCAACGACTTGTTCGCTTGGTCAACCGCAACGACCTTTATCTCGAGCACAAATAACGGCGACGGCACATCGACCGAGATCCATCGCAGCGATGCTCCGATCAGCGAGGAAGATCGCAACTTCATCAGACTTAAAGTGACATCTCCTTAGTCCAAGCAGCAGTCAGAGCGCTCAAGATGCTAAGATTTCATGACGGTTGATAACTCCCAAGCGATCAAATTTATGTGGTCGGATCTAATAAGAGAATCAACACCACCTAATCAGATAGCATCTCACTTTTGGCTCCGTCACGGGACTAGAGCTTACAATGGAACCGCTACCCAAGACTATTTGACCTACTTTTAATGAAATCATAAATCACGAAGTCTAATTTTTCAGTTTGATTTTCCGTTGGTAGCCATAACCTCAAAGCAATGATGACTTACTACCCGATTTTCATGGGTGCCCTAGGCGGCCCTGAACTTATCTTAATTCTTCTCATCGGAGTGATGGGAGGTGTTCTAGGCGTCTTACCGTTCTGGTTCATTTGTAAAAAAGCAGGATTTTCACCATGGCTTTCACTCCTCATGATCGTCCCTTTCGGAGCGATTATCCTTCCGTTTATTTTAGCTTTCTCTCCCTGGAAAACAGCTGATTCTTCACCGCCATCAGTCGATTCCTAGATTGGAGCAAATTCACAAAAATAGGGCCACCGGTTCGAATCCCCAAGACGGAATGGCGCTCGTTTAAACGGGCTTCTTTGGCCAAAAGCCTTCCTCATATCAAGCCCCACGCAACGCGTGGGGTTTTCGCGTTGAAGACATCTTGTTCGCTGAAGGCGAACTTTATAGGGCCTAGCTTATGACCCGGTACTTCAGACAAATGGCGAGACGCTCACGGAACATGCGACGACACTTCGTTCTGACTTGCACATCCAACTCAAATTTGGGCGGAAGCGATCCTGAAAGGATCACGGTCCAAAGCCCCGAACTATAGAGGCTGTCGGAAATTCGAGGGAAGGTCCGTGTCCTGCAGGGACACTGGAAAAATTGGAAGCCCCCGGTTGTCCGACTTCCAATCACGCGACCCTCCCTTGCTCTCCGGCATCCCCTGAAGATGACATTGACCGCAGCCCACCGAGAGACTTGAGAGGGAAGCTCAAAACAACTGATCGGTGTGCAAAGATTCACGCCGGTTCGCGGCCCCTTCGAATTTTTCGCTGTGCCGAGCACATTTTTATTTCGCAACTCACTCCCCGATTGATTCAACACGCTCTCACCACGACAAGAACCAAGCACGGCCGTTCGCCAAACTAATCCTTGGCATAGCGGTGTGGAGTCCTATCATCTTCCCTGATAGATTTCTGTCTTCAAACGATCATCTCAAACAAAACAACTATTATGGCTACTCAGAAAAAAGGCTGCGGATTCCTTATCACCGCACTCGTCCTCCTCATCGCAGGAGGAATCATCGCGGCAATCCTTGGCAAAAGCGCTTTCTCAACCGGCCAAGATTTCGCCGATAATATCGGCAAAGGAGAAGCCTTCGTGACACCGGAGACTCTCGACTACACCTCTGAAGTGGACGGAGAAGTCACAGTCTGGCTCGAAAGCCAGACCGAAACAGTCACCGACACGATTCAAATTGAAGTGACCGATTCGGCATCCGGCGAAACCACGATGGCTGGAAAATCCGCAGGGAGCAGCTCAATGAACGGCCAGCATCTGGTTGCCACATTCAGCGTTTCAAAAGGAAGTCGCTATAAGGTCAAAGCAATTGGCGCAGCCGATGGACAAAAGCTCAGAGTATCGAGTGTCGATTCTGCGGCGGTATTCGCAATGCTCGGCAAGGGCTTTGGAGCCATTGGCGCTTTTGGAGTCTCAGCATTTCTTGCCCTGATCTTCGGCATCATCGGACTGGTCAAATTCTTCGGCTCTAAAAAGGCCGCCAACGTACCTCCTGCGATGTAACTGAAACTCTCTCTTCACAAAAAACAACCATTCCCGCTTCGGGATTGGTTGTTTTTTTTTGAACCCGCATGGGCTAATTTTATGACTCAAATCGGAACCCATTAAAGCTGCCCCAATGAAACTCATCTTCACCGCCCTCCTCCCCACCCTGTGCTTCGCCGAGCCCACCCCAAAAGCAGAACAGTGGGGGCAATGGCGGGGACCGCTCGACAATGGCGTTTCCACCAGCGCGGACCCACCGCTCAGATGGAGCGAGGACAAAAACGTCCGCTGGAAAACCGCACTTCCCGGATCAGGAAATTCCTCTCCTGTCGTTTGGGGCGATCAGATTTTCCTCACCGCCACCATCCCATACGGAGAGGAACAAGATCCCCCGGCCGGCCATCGTCCCGGCTCCCATGACAACACCCTAAAAGTTCGCAAAAGCAGATTCGTGGTCATCGCCATCGACCGCAAGGACGGAAAAATCCTCTGGCAAACTGCCGTCCGGAATCAGGTCCCTCACGAAGGCCATCACGTTACCGGGAGCTACGCCTCGGCATCCCCAATCACCGATGGCCAGCACCTCTTTGCCTTCTTCGGTTCGCACGGCCTCTACTGCCTCGATCTCCAAGGAAAGGTGCTTTGGGAAAAAGATCTCGGTGATATGCACACCAAACACGGCCACGGCGAAGGCAGCTCCCCCGCCCTCCATGGCGAGACTCTTGTCGTCAACTGGGATCACGAAGGCCCCTCATTCATCGTCGCTTTCAATAAACTCACCGGTGAAGAGCGTTGGCGAAAAGAAAGGGACGAACCGTCCTCCTGGTCCTCTCCCCACATCCTCCTGCACGAGGGCTCTCCCCAAGTCGTCACCTCTGCCGCCAATCGCATTCGAAGTTATCACCTCGAAACCGGAAAGCTCCTCTGGGAATGCGGCGGCCTTTCTCACAACGTCGTGGCCGGTCCAGTGTCACAAGACGGCATCCTCATCGCAGGATCGAGTTACGAAAAACAGGCGATCCTAGGAATAAAACTAGCGGGAGCCACCGGCGACATCACCGGAACGAAACAGGTCGCCTGGATCAAACGCCGCGATACACCCTACGTCCCTTCCCTCCTCCTCTACAAGGGCCTCGTCTACTACCTTCGTCATTACCAAGGAGTCATCACCTGCCTCGACATCAAGACGGGCGACGCCATCTATGCCCGAACCCGCTTCCCCGGCATTCGAGACGTCTATTCCTCCCCAGTGGCCGCAAAGGACCGCATTTATCTCACCGCGATCAATGGTATCACGGCAGTCTTCAGCGCCGGAGCATCGCCCAAAATCCTAGCACAGAATCGCCTCAAAGACTCTTTCAACGCATCACCCGCACTCATTGGTAAGGACCTCATTATGCGAGGAAGCCGATCTCTCTACTGCCTCAGTGAAGCAAGCTCGCCCGAATAAAAAATCACCCCGCATCCACCACCGTCACCCGCACAAACACCTTTGCCTCATTCAGCTCACTCTCAAATTCACTCTCACCGCCTCCAAGATCGGTCAAAACCGCCTCCTCATCCACCAGCCAGTTCTCCAAATCAAGACTGGTCTCCAACTGAAAATCTCGACCTTCAAGTCGCACAAATCTCACCGTCACCCCCTCCTCACCGACCGAGAAATTCGTCACCTCAATCGCCGCGTCAGGCACCGTCGGATTACTTCCCACCCTCAGCTCCTCCCCATTGCTTCGGCCATCATTATCGAAGTCGCCTTCCCCTGATTGATCCAGATTTCCAAACGCCGCCGCCTCGGCCGGATCTGACATCCCATCCTGATCGACATCGGAATGGCTGTCCGCAGCAAAGTTATCAAAAGTCACATCCACCGTGCCATCAGCCAACCCCGCATTTCCAAATAACCCCGGCGCTCCCGAGGAATAAATATCGGCATCATCAGATCCAGCAACCGACACAACCGGCGTCGTCAAATCCGTCACATCAAACACCTCGACCAAGAACTGCTCCTGATACCCGTGGAAGACGAGGCGGTATGCTTTGCCCTCTTCCAGAGGCACATCCACGGCCCCCAACGCAGATGCTTGCTCGCTATCGACCCGGGACAAAAAGAGCCGCTCTTCATCAGAATCAAACGTCGCCGAATAACCATTCAAGGTCCCCAAACCGGGAGTTGTCACCCGCGCTAGAATTCCAAAATCTTGCTCGACCGCAGTTGCGGCCTCCACAATATCCACCGAAATCCGAAAGGACGTTTGATCGATATCCTCGCGCAGCGACCCGACCCTAGCCTGCCCTAAAGCGTCAGGATTCGGCGACGCACCAGCTTGAATCCGATAGGTATTTCCCTCAGGGAAGGAAAAGACTGCAGATCCCCCGACTTCGGCCAGCGGGTTTGAGCGAGTCCAACCCTCATCATTCCCATCATCAAAGTCATCGCTCACCTGCGACCAACTCGCCGCCGTCCCGATCGCACCCATCAAGAAAACCTTCGGCATCCAATTAACATTCATAGGCCATAAGACCAAAAAACCAGCCTCTGGGTCAAACCCATTCCAACACAATGCCTGCCATTCCCAAGCCCCACCCGAACGGGTTTCGTCAGATTTCTGACCCTTTTAAAATTTCAAAGGCAAGCTCAGACGCAGCCTCATAAAACGGCGCGGGTTCGACGGCGAGATGACCTCCTCGATCACTCTGTTATTGAAGGCCTGGTCCTTGTCGACAAAGTTAAGAGTCATTCCTCCACGAGACCATACCTGCAGGTCAGAAGATTGCTCCGGGAAAGGAGTCACATAGGGCTCCGCTGGTCCCCATTCTCTCCAGCGCATATGCAGTCGGAATCCCTCTCCGAAGTTCACCGGCAAGATCCCCACCTTCAGATAGTCTGCCTGCACGTTGGGCTGATGCGGATCCAGCCCCAAGTAAAACTCTTCAAAATTTGCCAAACCGTCCCCATCCAGATCAGCCGAAGCCTCCATCGAAATCGGCGAATTTGTCAGGCTATATTGCCTCTCCCAAAAATCAGGCAAGCAGTCTAAATCAGAATCTTGGGCACGCTCCTCTCATCGCTGAAAGGCTCCGAGATCGATCCGATCAAACGTCAACCTCGGTAACCCGCGCAAGTCAAACTCGGTCGAGTTCGCGCTCACATCTCCCACATTGCGCAACACTGATCCCCTCGCCAAAGAGAAATCTCCGCCCCTCGATGGCGCTGAAAAAGGATCAAGCGGGCGGATAAACGCCGGGACACTTCTCGGGTCAGTGCCATCAAAATTCCCATCTCCCATCTCACGAAGATCGAGATGCTCCACCAGAGAATACGAGTAGCTCATCCCTCCACTGGGATCAAAAATCGAAGCCAATTCCCCATCCGTCCCGCCACCGTATTCATTCATCCAGATGATGCTATTAATGAGATCGCAAGAGCTATCCTCTCGCAACTGAATCGCACCGCCCTGACCACCACTGCGGTTCCCGGAGAATGTGCAATTTGTGATCGTGGCCTCACCTGGCGCGAGCTCGATCGCACCGGGTCCATTGCTCCGATCATTCCCCGCAAAAAGGCAGTTAGTGAGCTGCAAGAAATTCTCATCGACCGATTCCCTGACCGCGCCTCCTTCATTCGCAAAAAAGGAACACGAAACGCACTGCACCGAACTTCGCACCAAGTGTAAGCCACCCCCCAAATGCCCAAGGTTCCCGGAAAAAAGGCAACGCTCAAAGTCAACTTCAGAGAGACCCATTGCAACCCCACCACCTGAACCGCCTGTCCGATCTGGCAAAATGTAGCGCGCATACCCACCGACGATTTGGCAATCTGTGAACACCGCCTCGCACGATGAAAGAGAGACGCAGGCTCCACTACCGCCCGGAACCTCATCCGCGCGTCCACCACAAATGGTCAGACCATCCACGATAATATCCGTGGCTGTAAGTCCGCGAATCACATTGAATGAATTACTCCCCACAATCTGGGTATGCGATTCGGTGATGCCATTCCAATCCAGATTCACGTCATCCTGATCGATATCCCCAGAGAGAACTGTCACCCTCTCAACGACATCACGATGCCCTCCCCCGCTTGGAAAAGCACCACGCAAATAAATATCATCTTCGAGATTAAACACTTCCTCCCGACTACCGTTCGTTCTCCCAGAACCGTCATCGGGATAGTAAATTCCTTCAGCAATGAAAATCGAAGTTCCCGAGGTCGCCATTGCCAAAGCATCACCCAGAAAATTCAAAGCCGTCGCCCAACTCGCACCATCGTCACCAGCCGTCGCACCGCTACCATCGACATAGATAATCTCACGCTGAAATTCATAAGCCCCAAGATCCACCCGCCCCACCTGACGGGTCCTGCGGCCCAGATCGGTCGAAAGCCAAACATCCGCATCGGAGCCCACATTGACCGTTGCCGAATCAAACCGCGGCACCAGCGACCCCGCAGTCGTCGGAGCGTCTAGCGGATCAACCGGACTCCTAAAATACGGATCATTGTCAGGATCAGTGCCATCCAGCCCATTCACTCCAATCATCGCTCGCCCGCTGATAAGGACATTCTTAATATCGCCAGCGGAACCAAAGTGGTTGAATGAATGATTGGCCTCCGAGCTAAAGCCTCCCGCAAGGTTGTCCCACATGATCGTATTGACCACCTCGTAGTCAGACCTCACCAAGTAGACTCCGCCAGCTCCATCCCTGAGAGTCGCGCGATTTCCCGAAAGCGTGCAATTGATCATCGCGCACGTCGAATCCTCACACGCCAAGCCGCCACCGCGTTCCGCGAGATTTCCGGAGAAAGCGCAATTGATAAACGTCATCTCCGAGTCCGCACAAAAGATCGCTCCTCCCATACCGGACGTCGCATGGTTTCCCGTAAACAAACAATTATTTAATTTCAGCGCACCATTCTCACAATGAATCGCTCCTCCTTCGCTCGCGCTTCCGCCGATCAAGATGATTCCATCGAGATTGAGTTCGCCGGTCACCTCGAACAAACGAGACGCCTTAGCCGTCCCTGATCGGCTAATCTTTGACCGCGAGAGCTGCCCTTGTGAATCAATCGAAACCGTCCCAGGCACCTTAATCGGCCCGTCTACTAGCTCAATGGTCCTTCCAGAAAGTAACCCCGACAATCGCACCGTATCGGTCACCTTCGCCTTAGCAACCGCCTCCCGCAGCGAGAGCGTCGAATTGAGCGGATTGGAATCTTCCTCTGTCGTATTCACCGTGTAGATCGCTGCCTGGAGAGACTGCGCGGTCAAAACCAACAGAAGGCTAAGCCGAGAGAATAAATTCACTTTCGTCATACCCCCTCCTAACTAGAAAAAGGGGCAATTCATACAGGCCAATTTCATTTTTTTTCATTTTCTCCAATTCCGGAAAACGACAGCCCCCCATTTAACCCGTAAAAAACCTGCCCGAATTAGGGTTCCCACACCAAACCTTCTCCTTTGACATCAGGGCCCCGTCTGCAAACTTAAGCGGTCATGAAAAAGCGTCTCCTCGTAGGTCTCACTCTGCTCTCTCCCCATCTCCTAGTTGGCCAGATCACCCCGCCCACTTCAGTGCCCATTGAGCAGACCAAAACATCTCTCATCTCAGCACAACCTAATGAATTGGCCAACCATGATCCTCAAACCAATTTCCGCTTCTTCCTAAACTACTCTTCACAAAGCAACTTCGTCGTCAAATTCGATGACCACCCCGTCGAGCTCCCCGCCGGAGAAAACGCCACCGCCGATCTCACCTTCGAGCACCTCCCAAATTCCCCCGCCCTCATCCACCTCACCACCTCCGGCGACCCCACCACCAAACGCCTCGAACTCCCCAACACCATCATCGCCGATGGTAATGCCGCCTCCAAGCCCCTCCGCGGAAGAGACTTCCCCATGGACCAAGCCTTCACCTTGATGGCTCGTTTCAAAACCACCGCAAACCAAGGCACCCTCGCCGCCCTCGCTCCCGCCAAAGGCAAATGGGCCAAAGGCGGAAAAGCCCTCTTCATTGACGAAGGCCAACTCCACTACGACGTCGGCTGGGAAGGGGCCATCAACGGCGGCGAAAAAATCAACGACGGCAAAGAACACCTCGCCGCCCTCGTCGCCGACGACGATGGAAAAGTCACCCTCTACCTCGATGGACAAGAAGTCAGCTCAAGCGACGACCTCACCTCAAAGGATCACAAAAACCACGTCTTCAAAATCGGCTCCACCACCCCCGACTTCGGCGGCGACTTCACCGACGGCTCCATCGCCCAAGTCCTCTTCTGGAAGCGATCTCTCTCTCCCCAAGAAATCGCCACCGCTTCCGAAAAGCAGGTCAAAGAACTCAACACCCCCGACTTCCACTGGAAAAATCCGGGCGCCACCACCGCAAAACAAAACCTCATCAAATCAGGCCAGCACCCCGGCTACGGCACCACCATCTCACTCCCCAAAACTCAAGGCCTGACCCTCCACACCGCCTGGACCCAACCCCTCGAAACCTCCGACCACAAAAGCATCATCCAAGAGTGGAACACCTACTCTTTCAAACGCGGTCAGGAAATTTACAAGCAACTCTGCATCACCTGCCACGGCACCGAAAAGCAGGAAGGCTCCATCCCCATCGCCCTCAAATTCCACGAAGGAGAATTCAAGAACGGCCACGACCCCTACCGCATGTTCCAAACCCTCACCAAAGGCTACGGCATGATGATGCCCATGCCACAATTCTCCACTCGCCAGAAGTACGACGTCATCCACTACATCCGCGAAGAATACCTCAAAAACCACAACCCTTCCCAACTTAGCAAGATCGACAAAACCTACCTCGCCAACCTCCCGCGCGGCATCTCTCAGATCGAAGAAAAGGAATCTAAAAAAACGCCACCGCCTTACAAGCAGATGGACTTTGGCAACGTCCTCTTCGGCACCTACCAAATCGAACCCGGCCCGATCAATGAAGAGGTCAACATCGCCCAAAAAGGGATCGCGATCCGCCTCGACGACGGCCCCGGCGGCATCTCAAAAGGCAAAGCCTGGGCCGTCTACGATCACGACACCATGCGCCTCGCCGCCATCTACATCGGCGACCAATTCGTCGACTGGAAAGGCATC